>OZ018394.1:56794043-56995963 GCA_963969525.1 Ontholestes murinus | reverse complement strand
TATATATATATATATATATATATATATATATATATATATATATATATATATTCGTTGACATTCTCTATTACTTGGTTTTTGATTAATATGGCAGGTCGTTAGAATCTCATAACCTTAGTTTTGCTTAAGTTTATTCTTAAGCCTGCTAATTTTAATGCATTGTTCGTCTCAGATAGCATATCTTGGTTTCCGTTCAGGTTGCTGCTCATCAAAACGATGTCGTCGACGAAGCGTAGGTGGTTTAGATATTTCCAATCAACATTTAACCCCTTTGGCTCCCAATGTAATTTTTTGAATATATCTTCCAAAGCAAGTGTGAATAATTGAGGGGAGATGATATAACCCTGTCGGACTCCCCTTAATATTTGGATTTTGTCTGTCGAAGTTTCCTCGTCGTTCCTACTTGAAAGGTTGCATTTTTTTATATATATACAATTAGCTTCAGGACATGACAACTCTGACTGACGTAACTGTCTAACTTAAATAAGGTCTGTGGAGATATTTCTACGGTCACCTGGCAGCAAGTAAATGACAGGACATTTGGTTTCTTTCGCCTCCGGAGTCAATCAGTTTACAACCCATATCTTTCGACTCATGACTTTTGCTTAACAGCAAACATTTTGAAGACACTTGAAAGGTTGCATTTTTATATATATTCTTAAGAAGGTTAGTGTATCTGGAGTCTATTCTAGCATTATCTATTGCGTCGAAAACTGCCCCCAGCTCTATGGAGTCAAACGCCTTTTGATAGTCGACGAATGCTAGGTGGAGTAGTATGTTGTACTCTGCGCTTTTTTCAATGAGTGTACGGATCGTATGTAGATGGTCTCTTGTACCTAGTCCCTTTCGAAAGCTCTTGCGGTTGGTAGAAGTCGAATTTGTTCGTTAGTGTGTTCGTTATGATTTTAGTTAACAGCTTATATAGATGTGATAATAGACTTATTGGCCGATAGTTCTCTATGTTGCTGTTGTCCCATTTTTTATGAAATATCGTCATTTTTTGCCAAGTTGTTGGAATTTTATGGTTATTTAGGCATTTATTTAGGAGGATTTTAATCGTTTCTAGTACACCTAGTTTTAGCATGTCACTGGTTATGCGATCTTCCCCAAGCGCTCTGCCGGTTTTCATTTGTTTTAGAGCTTGTCTAATTTTATCAATGCTTATATCTGGCATATCCTTGGAGTTGACAATTAGGATTGTTTTAGGATAAAACAATTCTAGTTTTATAATGGCTACTATTTCTTGACTTTCATGTTGTTCTTTTTCCATCATTTGTATGGTGTCCTTGATTTTCTGGTTATTTTGAAGTTTTATGTTGAAACATAGCTTTCTATTCACCGTTTAAATGTGGTTTTGTACTTTTTCAGCCAAGACATCGATGTTAAGATTTGAAATTATAGTTTTCTCTCTAGCTCCTTCTGATATTGTGCTGTATTTTATTTGATAGTTTCTATAATTGGGATTGCTTTATGTTGGACCATCTTCTTTCTTTCTACACTAAAGTTGATTTTAACTCATGCTCTTATTAGTCTGTGGTCACTTCCTCTGTGAAATCTATGTGCTTCTTGTTGGATATGATGTAATCGATTTCATTTTTTGTCTACGAGTCTGGACTTTGCCATGTCCATCTTCTTTGGTTTTTTAAAGAAGGTATTCATACAGATTTTCGTTCTGAAAATAGTTAATTAGTTCTTCACCTCTTCTATTTCTTGTTCCTAGCCCGAAGTTTCCCAGGCTTTGGATATGATCTGTTTGTGTTTGCCCCACTTTGGAACTGAAGTCTCCGATGATAAATGAAAAGTATGACTTTGCCTCTGTTCGGGCAGTGGTAATATCTTCATAGAGTTGTTCAATTTCACAATCCTTAGAAGTACTTGTGAGAGCGTAGACTTAGATTACTTGAAGACTATTTTTTGGATAGGTGTGCTAGGAGTACGACGTAGATGACTCTTTCTGATATGCATTTAATTTTTGTGACAAGTTCTTCATTTATAAGAATGGCGACACCACCGATGTGCGAATTTGTTTCGGATTTATTTTGGTAGAGCATGTGCCCAGACTCTAAGATGGTACACTTTTCGCCTGGTAGCCTTGTTTCACAGAGTCCAAGAATATCCCATTTTATCAGCGAAAGTTCTTCCTCTAATTCAATTAGCCGTTCTGTAGATCTCATTGGTGCTGATGTTATACGTTGCGATGTGTAGCTTTTTACTATTGGTGTTCTTATTCCGTGTCCTTGTCAGGTTTGTGCCTCCCCCAGATTTCGAGAGGCAGACTATTCTTGCCCACCTGGACAAACATAAATTATTCATGGAAGGTTTTGGCATGTCTAAAACGCCACGCTTGCCGAACGTGTTGGCAAGTTTTAAGTTTAGCCACCCAATCTTAGAACAGACGCTGTTTGTAAACGCTCAATCAGGGTACAGACGCTACGGTGTACCTGTTGGTCCGCGGGATGTATTTGATTACCCTCCTACCACTCATATCTGAAAAGCATTCCCCTATCTGCCACCTGGGGAAGCACCCTGTAGGCGTTTCAGTTCGCACGCTCTTGCAGAAATTTTGCATGTTGGAATTCGTATAGAATATGCACCTTATCTATTGCCATTGACTGTACTGAATTGAATAGTTTTAAACGTTATATTTGGTTTTCCGGCATACCAACTGTCATTTTTAATTACTATATGTCAACATTATATAACTAACTGCAAAAGAGCGGGAATTCAATTGATTTTCAAACTAATTTCTTATCCGCTTTAAATTATTTCGATTTTTGGGTTTCTTAAACAAATTTTTAAACTGAGAGAATACACTATAAATGTTGTGTTCCATATATTATCAAATAAAATAACACGTGTTTCGATCCTTACGGATCAATATTAAATCCAGATAATTTCACCAGCTACTAAGCTGAAATCAGAAAATAATGTAGTAATTAATCTTTAAAGATTTTGGCATGGCATGCAACGTGTTTCCCAATATAGGTTGAAATGTAGAAGTAGCTTTGATCACATCCTTCCCTCATATTTATAATCGTTGATACATTTCAATTAATGCAGGCCTTTATAAGGCAAAAGTTGTTGTTATCACGAAATATGAAAAGTACAATTGGAAGGCCGTTATACTTCTTAATCAACTGTAAAATCCTACTTAATCCAAGAACATTGTGACCCTAGATAACCAGTTATTGCTTTCACACCCTAATGGCACTCCATTGGGTTTGAAAATGGAGCCAATGCAGATTTATACAGGTCACGATTGGATGATATTGATGTGTAAGATATATGTTTCTAACAAGACAATTTCACATGTCATGCAGCTCGTGCAACAATTCATTACTGCATGACACATTTTCTGTCTGTATATTCTCAAATCGTGTGATTTAGCACCATTTTAATGAATATATTAAGGCACTACGTACTCTCATGCTATGTTCCATAATTGCTTATTTTTCCTTCAGTAACGTTAAAATTTGTTAATTATTGTCAACTCAACATAAGGTCTCACAACGAAATCCCATGATTACGAATCTCTAGGCAAGTTGAATCCTCTGGCTGAAGTGTTTAGATTTACTATGATAATACAATGTTTGGCTGCATATCTTTAAGCTCCTGCTTTTTGAATAAAATTAGCTTAGAACATGTCAGCCCTGGCTGACTAAGGCTCTTGCCTCACAGTAGGCACCCTATCTAACGTAAATAACGGTTGGTGGAGTATTTCTACGGTCGCCTGGCAACCAGTAAATGAGAGGACATTTGATTTCTTTCGCCTGCGGATTCAATAAGTTTACAACCTATAACTTTCGACTCATGACTTTTGCTTACCGCCAAACATTTTGAAGACACTTTGGTTAAAATAATCTTCGCCGGATTATACAGGGTGAGTTTTTTCGATGTTCTCTATGGGGATCTCGGAAACTATAAGAGATAGAGAAACGGTTAAATGGAGAAAGAAGTGTAGATTTACGAGACAAATAATATTCCACTTTCAAAGTTTTCAAAAAAGTCAAGGGTAACTAGATATTTTGAAAAAAGTAAAAAGTGTCAATTTTTTCAAATCAATATATGTATCTCGGTTATTATAATAGATAGAAAAAAACTGTAAAGGACAAAGTTTTAGATAATTTTATGCAGATTAATAAAAAGTAATCAGAAAATTTTTATCGCCATTATTTTCCGAGATATGACACAAACTTACATTTTTTTTAATGGAAACCATAGTTGGCTATAGCCTCATTCAAAAGGTAATTTTTTTCTCTTTAATCCAATATGGCATACGACATAGTTATTTCTAAAAGTAAGTGAGTAATAGTCATTTTAAATTTTATTATAAATAAAAAATGGGTAGCCATGAAAAAGATGAAAGTAAAACAATTGCAGTTGTTTATAATAATAGCAATATTGTTATTATTAGTTTTACAGAGATAAACCAAAATGAAACAAAAGCATAAAGTAATTCTGTAATTATCAATATATCAATGGGAGAGAAATTTTAATATTAAAAAAATATGGTCAAAGAGTACACTATTAATATTATTATGACATAAATTATAACTTTTTAAAATTGAAGTTTTTTTCTATCTACTATAATAACCGAGATATATTGATTTGAAAAAATTGACACTTTTTACTTTTTTCAAAATATCTAGTTACCCTTGACTTTTTTGAAAACTTTGAAAGTAGAATATTATTCGTCTCGTAAATCTACACTTTCCCCATTTAACCGTTTCTCTATCTCTTATAGTTTCCAAGATCCCCATAGAGAACATCGAAAAAAACTCACCCTGTATACATTTAAAGTTAGATTTTTGACATCACCGAAAAAAAGAAAAAAAAATGTTATTTTTTAAATTTAGTAACTTTGAACAACTTTATCATTCGAACTGAAACTATTACATGTAGGGAATATATTAATCTTAATAACCTGAATAGAATAAGCCGTATTAGTGTTATTGAATGAATTACATGCAGGCGTTTAATCTTGAATTGTACGTCGACCGTATTTGCGTCATTCGGAAATAATATTTATTTGTGGCTTTAATATGCAGACTTCCAGGTAATTGACCAGAGCAATACATTACCTACATATTTTAAATTGAAAGGGCACGATGTAGCTGACCAATCAAGCTGAACATAGCAAACGGTGAGTCGCTGGGATCTTTTCACCTAAATTAAATCAAGCATAGAGTCCTTTTTCCTACACTTTAAAACCTTGAAATATAGAATTCCGTTAAAATATGTTAGTACTAATGGAAGCTCATTTACACACACACAGAAATACACAAATCACACGGTGGAAGGACCACGCGGTCGATAGTCACTACTACTACTACTACTAGTATTAATGGTTAATAAGTAATTATTAATAGACAATTTACACTAATATAGAATTGAGTGTGGTCAACAAAATAAACAAAAATAATCATCAATTCAAAAATCAAACTATTTTTTAGTACTGCAAAACTTTTAGGTTAACAATGAAAATGTATATAATTTATTGGCATGAATAACGCAAACTGCAACATTTGAAAGCTTTTTTTAAAAGTAGGTTCGATATTGGAAAAAAGTTCAATCCTGGTTGTCTATGTTCATGAACTATTTAATCGTTAATCACAATCAAAGCTTTACTGATGAGCTCTTATACAGCGAAACACGTGTCTCTAGTTTACCATTACGTAATAATTAAAAAAACGGTAAGAGCACAAAAGAACGTTATATTATGCCGATTGTGATTTTAGTAATGTGACGGCATTTAATTAAATATAAAGGTGTAGTAATGGTCAGGGAAATTAATTTTTTTCATAAATATGTTTAATCATAAACACTGTTGCGTTAAAATTCTGCATTTTAGATCATTGTGTGTCTGGTTTTGACAAATAATTGGGAAAAAACAGTGTAGATTAATTAAAAAATAACGTCTAATTAATAAATATATTTCATACTTTAATATTATAGCCTTTACCGATTATCGGAGAAGCTGTCATTGATCGACGTTTCAAGTTACAGACATGCCAAAACAGGTATTTTTCCTATACAACTGACTTCCGCCAAACTGGACGTTCATGTAATAGCTGGGAAAATTATTATTATTAAGTTAATAAATAGTTTCGCAGTTGGTAATTTGCTGTCCTTGACATAGTAGTCATTACATACAATAATTTATGAAAACTTTTAATATAATTATTTCGTTTACATATAAAATCTAGTCCAAGTTATACGTACGCAGAAAACAATGTTATTCAATTTAACAATGTTATGCGAAAGTTTCAACTACCCAAGTGCGGTGGAATTTGTTTGCACTGATTTGAACGTGTAACGTACATATTACATACGTGCAATGTTGAAGTTTACTTGAGTTTGGCGCCGCGCCAATTTGGACGGCGTCCGTACGACCCCTATTTCTGTATCCCCAATTCGCAATGCACACAAACACACTCTGTTACGTACCGTCGGCGATAAATACCTCTCGCTTCAAAGAAAATACACAAACTTTATACTGTCGAGAGCATCTCTTACTTGTTGCTCCACGTCTACGTTACGAACCTGGAACAAAAAAAGACAAAAATGAGTATGAAGGAATTCAATACACGCTATTATTACTTTTTCGATTATATTTCTTACAAAAACTAAGCAAACAATGTAAACGCAAACATAGAAATAAATTCGAACTTGTGTGTAGTTAATTTCTTTAAACGACTTTGCTATCTGAGTTTACGTCGTCGGTAAACTTTATTTAGTATCTTATTTACTTTAGAAACTAGGTATATAAGATCAAGTCAATATAACGGAAAAGTAATATTAATTTTAATTAAATTTGTATCTACTTAGTTATAAAAATACATAAACAATAGATTGAATTAATAACTAACTAGTACCTAATTATGATCAGGTAATAACAAAACTAACTAGAAATGAAAATTAAGTAAGTTTAACTCTAAAAAAGTTATTTATTTTATTTTGAATAGTTAATTAACGACTTTATGGATATGGACCTATAGATTTTTTTCTCCAAAAGCTGAATCAAAACTAGCAGCAAAACCATAAAGCACGAAAAAGTTATTATCTTGAAATATATGAAACTACTTGGAGAATGTTTTTTGTCTTAGGCATATGCCATTCAGTCACGACATATTTGTATTTAAATAAGAGAAACTATATAAATATTTACATACACACATGCTCAATTCCGAGTGAATTAAGTTTGTAACGGTCATAAGTTAAGACGGTTGTCTTAGCCCTTGGGCTACATTAAACGATAGAGTTGAGAGTTTGATGTTCAGCATATTGTCTATATGGATTGATATTAAATTTTTGTTTTCGTGTCTAAAATAAATTTATAAAGGGCACAATAGATCTCGAGTCTGTCCAAAGCTAAGAGATGGGATATATTTACGGGAAATGTTGTATATTTACCAATTGTGTCTAAGAAAGTGTTAGTGTGATTTTTGTTTATTCTACAACCTAAAAATATGTGGCTGGAGTCCCCTTCATGCCCACAAGCACATAGGGGATCTTCTTTCAGTCCAATTTTATATAGATGTTTTGGAAATTGACCGTTAATCTTCATTCAGTCTCGTATTAGTTGTCGATAAAAGATGAGGAATATCAAATTTAGTAATATGGGTCATGTAAGGCAATGTTGGGTGTATTAGTTTATAGTTTGTGTTAGGTTTATTTAAATAGATGTTCTTCGCTTCTTGTTTTAGCATTCTCATATTGTAAGACAATACATCTTGAACTGGGGGAACATTACCATTAAAGGTAGATTGACTTTTTGCAAGTTTATCCGCAATTTCATTCCCACTGATTTGAGAATGTCCCTTTACCCACAGGAAACTAACTGATTGTGCATCACTCAATGTGGTCAAAGTTTGCTTGATTTTTGTTATGTAGACACTTGTGTTAGTGGTATTAACATATGATGTAGAGATTGCCTTTAAAACCGATTGGGAATCAGAGACAATTAATGCGTTCTTATTCATCCATTCAAGGACTTTGTATATGGCTATTGCTTCAGCGATGAATATAGAGCATATGCTATGTTTCTTATGTGTATTTTAGTTTTGGAATATAGAAGGAGTAGCCCACATGAGTATTGGTTATTGATCCATCTGTGTATATAATTAAGTAATTAGAGAATGTATTAGCTATGATACGATTGAAAATATTTATATTGATGTAATAAAACTAAGAATTTTGGAAATATTGGTTTTATGGTATGGATGATTGTATTGTATGAGAATGAAAAAGGAGTATTTGTTTTTTCAACTTTGATGTTGCTCGTTTCTATAAAAGCTGTTGTTAGTGGTAGAGTATCTATTTGTTATTACATCCTTATTTAGTTCACTAATTTGTAGTGTGCTTTTATTATCCTGTGCTGATATATATATTAGAGCATCTGTTTTGTAGCCAACTGGTTGCGCCTTATATCTAAAGGAGGTTCTTGACATTCAGCGAGTATCGTAAATGTGGGAGAAGAGGACATTGCACCTATGGCTATTCGTAAAGCTTTGTACTGAATAGTATCTAATCGCCTTAAATTACTCTTCGATGCGGAACCATATAGCGTACTTCCATAATCAATAATGGATCTAATAAAGGCTTGGTAGAAACGAATTCCAGATGTAGGGTTTGCTCCCCACCAAATTTTACAGAGTGTTCTGATTATATTGATACACTTCTCGCATCTACCTTCTATATGCTTTATATGTTGTGACCATAGCAATTTTATGTCAATTACAACTCCTAGATATTTATATTCCCTTTTTATTGGAAATCTGATACCAAAAATTTTAATATACTCAGGATGATGTGTAGAAAACATAACGATTGCTGATTTTCCCCCGATATTACAAACCCGTTCTCCATAGCCCACTTTTTTGTGATTTCAACTAGTTTTCGGCATTTAGTTTTATATTGGTTCATCGTCTTGCAGGGTGAGTGCAAAACAAAATCAATTGCTTATTGAACACAAAAAATATTAGCTGGAATCAGATTATGAATATCAGCAGTGTATATATTAAGCAGACCCTTGTAGTAACCCAATTGATGAGACCCTGGGACCTATTGGTTTACCGTTTAGACAATCCAGCGTGTAAAATTGTCTATGTTTATATAAAGATACTATATCACCTTTGAGAGAATTAATGGAGATTAATCATTTTTTGGTCTAATATATCTATGTCAATAGAATCGTATGCACCTTTTATACCTATAAATATACAAGGGTGGTACATATTTTTTGAGAATGATAGTTGGATAGTAAGATTGGTTAATGCATCTACAGTTCCGAGGCCACGACGGAATCCATATTGATTGGAAAATTTTAAAGTCATCAACAACAGCATCCAGTCCATCGATTTGACTCGTCAGTAATTATGTGCAGCCCTAGGCACTCAATAGGCAGTGCACAAAATGTTTACTCAATGAATCAGGATAGGACCATAGAAGATAGCCGTTATTCCAAACTGCGTACAAATCTTACAGGAATGTATATTATTAAGGTAAGTACGATTATGCCGGAGAACTATTATTACTTCAGCACCATTTGCAAATTTGGAAATGGGAGATGAAGCCGAAATGTTTAATAATCTAGAAGCAGGTAGATGTAATATTCCAGAAGAAGAGTATGTGTATAGAAATTGTCTTTGTCCTCCTCGCCTAAAATCTCTCTATCCAGCAGATACGCAATTTTTAAATCCTAGAAAGTTTAGAGAATACGATTTTAAGAATGGTAATATAGACCTTGATGAGAGAATGAGCACCCGACTTTTACGATATGAAAAAGAAAGACCATTGGCTCCACAGCATATACGAAATCTGGTCCACTTACCCCAGTAAAATTGGAGGAAATTTATCCTTGCAAGGCAATGAACCAAGAAAAAGGCTAAATAAGCAAATATTTATTTATTTATTTATATATTTTGCTTTACATGTCTACTTAAAGAAATATTCTAATAATTCATATAAATTTATAATATAAACACTTAGCAATTTGGAGCAGAAGATAAACGGGCGGAGTTCACAAGGTGTTCTTCCACTCAGACACGTAATTCTAGATGAAGGCATCCTTACCAGTAGTATATTTTGTCTATTTAGACAATATTTTAGCCATTGCTGGCTTCTTTATGCTCATATTATATGAGAATATTTACGTGACAAAAAAAAAAGACACCCAACTGACTAAAAGCCCTATTCAGCTGAAACAAAGATTTCTCTTAGGTAGGCTACTACGATGTGCATGTCCCTGTAGATATTGCAATTCCACGGTAATTGTCCGGTGCTACTGACAATCTGTGGTTTGGGTGCACACTATAATTCACTGTAGATTGTCTAATACACTTGTTGTGGTTAAGGGTTTCTCTTACTATAAACGTCTCCCTCTTTCACGAATCTGGCTTCTTACTTAAAACGCTATGTTTCTTCTCAATTGTGGCTGCTGGCATCTAAATATTTTACCACTATTGGATAACTAATATTACACGAACATCTATATTCAATATTATTAACCCTTTTTATTCATTTTGTCGTCTAGTACAGAAAGTCTTCATGCAAGAACAGTTTTTTGATATGCCCCTAAATTCTAGTTTCTGCAGATACGGGCTTATTACGAGTTGAGAATTAACATGTTTTTCGACATAAGGAATAATGAAATAAATTATTGATTCGTGCAGAAGGTATGAAATGTATAATTAATATATTGCATTAAGAGTGAGGGTTCAGCTTTACTTATTGCAAACATGAAATGGTCAACAATTCGCAGTTTTATATGTATGGAAACGGTCGAATATCTCCTAAAGCTAGCGAAAAATGTTAAGATACAAAAGTTTTAGGGTTTTTTATAAACTATTAGGTTTGTTTCGTCCTGACTTTTTAACTGATCCTGTATACTTAATTTATCTTTATTCTGATAGTTTAAAAAAAACCCTAAAACTTTTGTATCTTAACATTTTTCGCTAGCTTTCTTACTTTAGGAGATATTCGACCGTTTCCATATATTTTTGAAATGCCAATAAGATACACATTACCCAAGTTGTTGGGATTTACACCATTTCTAAATGCCCTTTAAGTTTTGGCACATATCCAAAATTTCCAGAATAATACACAGATCTTTGCTTTTATACAAATGTCTTGAGACGATTGAATGAGTGTCGATAAGTTTACGTATCATCTGCTGATTACAATAAAAATTTTAATTTTAACAAACTGCAAATATCTAAACGAATTACAGGATTGAGTGGTGTATCAACACTGTCAATTAATGCCATCGATGTGCACAGAATCAATGGAAGTAGGACACTCGAAACATCTGGTCTCCAATTAACATATAATGGTAAGTGTACGTTTAATTTTTAATTTAAATACATTTCGATTTTAACGACCGTTATAAATAAATAATTTGATTACGTCAATATTACTTAGCAACTTTAAACCATTGGAATGTTTTAATAATGTATTTTTAAACGGGCCTATTTTTTGTATTTTAGGAATAGAGAACAAAAAAATTATGACCTCGTATTTTATTTTTGATTTGCGTAAATAAAGAGAAGTCGTTGTTGTGTTCAATTTGAAATTGACCGCTAGAAATTACACTGGTAATGGTAGTTGCATTCTTTTCGAAAAAAAAACAAGCGACCATTTGCTTTGAAGTGCTTCTTACTATTGTTGGATTTGGCTTCTCTTGAATGACCCTTACAGTCGACTGTTTACTTCTGGGCTCAATCTAAGTTTTATCACCTGTTACAGTATCACAGATATTATTTGAAGCAAGTAATTTCTTTTTTGAGCGATTGCTAAATTATTATTGGTCCCAGAAGTGCCCAAGGATCTGCTGTCCAAACCGACGGACATCATGTCCAGGAAGCTCGAATTCGAACTACCGTTTAAGGTGTCGATTAAAAACGGCTTTGATGAGAGTCAAGGAATTTGGTCGAGGAATATCAGCCTGATACACGGATGGTGCCAAGAATAACAGAGGTACTGCAATAGGCATTTATGGTCCTAACCGAAACCATAGGAGCTTCATGGCTCTGGGTACGACACCCACGATTTTGCAAGCGGAAGCAATTTTAATTGATATGTGCGCTAGATAATGTCTGGGTAGACACCTAAATGGCGCGCATATAAACATCTGCTCAGACAGCCAAGCCGCATTAAAGGTTAGAGCCTATAGTCACGGCTCACGGACTGTCTGGGAATCCCTCTCGCAACTGGCGAAGAACAACTCGTGACCCTCATGTGGGTACCAGGGCACGGAGATATTAAAGGCAACGAAGTGGTAGATGAAGTGGTAGATGTGTAAATACCACTCCTATAGGACCAGAGCCATTTTGCGGACTTTACGTCAATCAAAACGATTCATAAAACTCGATCATGGCCACAAGGTGCTTAAACTCCCAAGGAACGAGCTAAGAACTTTTACCGGGCTCATGACAGGACACTGTGCCCTCCGATACCATTTGTGGAAAATGGAAACTGCAGAGTATGTGATTCGGCCGATGAAACGACCGAGCACATACTATGCACTTGAGCAGGGACCGATTATCCCACGAAGAAGTGAGCAGTATCACCCCCAAGAAAGTTACCAGGTTCATCGTAGAAGTGGGACTGCTTGGGAAATGATTGGTAGAACAATAGATCTGTTAGGTCGCAGTTCACGAGAGGCCAGCACATCTCACTAGGACTCAACCTATAACCTAGTGTCCAAGGATGCCTCAGTCTAACGATATATCACAGAGCGAACTTCAAGTTGACGCACAGCATCAATGTTTTCTGTAACAACAACCGATTTTGGACGACCTTCATAAAATTCATCACTAAGCAAACTACGGTTATAATTGAATTCCGAACACAATCGATATATTATTAATAATAATTAAGTTCTTCAATGATAATCCACGTCACAATTGCACAAAAATGTTCACGATTTAATTCTATTTTTTAGCCGATATCAATGTTTTAACAGGAAAAATGGCGCATGGACATCAAAACGTTCTAAGGAACTCTGCTGAAAGTCAATTTTACGTTAGGAATGTCGGTTTTCAGATGGCAGTACCTGAATCGCCCATTCTCGAAATTAAAAGGGAATAATATGTGAACTGGACCAGCTTATTTTATATTTGACATCAAATAAAGCGCCAGGTGATATTTTTTCGAGAATTAGATCTAATAGTAGGTAAACACTTGATTTGTCTCAGTGATAAGTGTTTAACAATTCTCTACCTATTATTTCATAATGTTTGACCAAGAGATAAATTATTCAAGAAATGAAAGAAAAAGAGAGATCCATATTTACAAAATATTAATTTCTTTCGGTTCGCAAAACTTGAAAATAGTGCAAAAGAATTGTTCACTTTAAAAGGGATCTAATTAAAAAGAATATGATATTAAAATTTTACTAGTCCGATTCAACCTTACATATGGCAAGAGCGAAACATTTATGTAAGTAATTATAGCATTGCCGTTGCTTTTTCTGAACGACCTCCACATCATAGCACCACGGTATCGCAGTTTACTTTTCAAACTTGCCTTCGGTGGTATAATTGAATGCAAGTGGGTACATCTATACGTAAGGTCGAAATGCACTCGTTCGTTCGATAAATTAGCAATGTGCGCTTTTCTAAGTAGACAACGTTCAATGTCGAAAGACAATTTAAATGCAAATTTGGTACCACTTTTTTTTTAATATTCTGAAAAAAGATATACAAAGCATTTATAATTACAGTATAAATTGGCTTTAGAACTAAAATGGGAAAATGCGTACTGTGTTGAAATGTCACTGGATGCATTAGCCAAGGTTATAGGAAATGGAACACTGTTTTTAATTATTCCAGTGATATTTAACATACAAAATTAATAACAACTCATTTAATCTTAGTGTACAATATCTTTTTTATTGATTTCTAATTCTGTAATCCTTTTCATGAAGAACCATAAATCAAGATTTAAACCTCTACATATGATTTATTGATTAGATTATTAACAATGTTATATTTTGACTACTGTTTATAAATTAATGGAAAGTGCATAACCAGTTTCGCTTTAAATGGCCACAATTAAGGCAGTGATTCATTTGTGAATCGAAAACGTTTGCATTGTTTCGTTTCGCGGACCCCGACCTTGAACTTGCCAAAAAAGAGAGACTGGTAAACGTGCAGACGTTCCGCAACTCATTGAATAATTGCCGCTTTCAATTGCGAAAAAAATTATGTAAGGTCGATTTACTGTTATTTAGTCAACCGTATAAAAATACACTTGATTTTATCTCTTTTAAATACGTAATCTATGAAATCAAGTTTATCAAATTTAATTTTAAACGTATGTTTATTAAATTAATTGGCATGGTTTAAAAATTAAATATAAAATTAAAATATCCATCACTGTGGTCTCAATATTTGATTAAATTAAATTAATACTTGCTAATATTTTTATTTTATTTAAAGCATATATAAATATAAATTTAAAAAAGTGAATTTACAAATTAAATATTTTTATATTTAAGTATTTTTTTAATATAATTAATTTAGCGTGAGAAAGCAGGATTGTGTCGGGCATTATGTTTCAATTAACTGGTTAAAGGTAAAGTGAGGTTTGTGTAAATATTAATAATGGCCGATATTATGTGCTCTTGAAATCATAAAACATGAATAATAGGTTTGGTTCGGCGGCATTGTATCGATATTGTGTGTTGGTTTAGGAAATGTGGTATTGATTGATGAAATAAACGTAATATAAAATAAGAACTGCCTGCCATTTATCGAAAATTGAAAATTAAAATAATAATATATATTGAAAAGTAATAACCATTTCGATTCTTGAAGATCACATTACACCACTATTTAATTTAATTTAAATGTTATACATTTTCAATCAATCCTTTAATTTTGAGGTGTCGACTTTGAAACTTTTTTTTTCTTTGACAAGAAACTCAATACAGAGAGAAATATTATTAATTTCGACAATTTCTTAGTTATCACAACACTCTAGAAATGGCAAAACGAATTAAATTTTCTAAGAAAACATAACCAGCATACCTATGTAATTTTCGGATGATGAAACTAATGAACTGTATGATAGCGAAGGCGAACTATTAAACTAGCAAATTGATCCACATAACATTCACCATACAAATGTTGTTATTGAGAGTAGTGACAGCGACATATTGATAAGCAAAATCAAGCAACAGTGAATACAAAAACATTTCAAACATACATACAAGAAGACATGCCTTCCAGTTCTAAAGACGAAGATCAAAGTGAAATACAAGATCAGCAAAAGGAAATAATTGCCTTAGATGGAACTATTTGAGAAGAAAATTATCAGTTCAGATTATATTTAAAAAATGGAGGAGCCAGCGTTTACAAAGAGACAAATTCGCATTAATGTCAACAGTGCGAGATAAATATATTAAAAATAGCCAAAACTGCTTCAAACAAAGCGCTTATATGTATTACGGTGGATGATTTCAGCGAAGGCCAGATGTAAGTACAGGGTTTTTACTATAATAATCAAAGGCTACTTTTTATTTAAAAAAATAATTTTATTTCAGTTATGTATTGACCTTTTTTCAATGAACTTTTACCATCTTGCGGGCAGCATCATGAAGCCATGATCAAAGAACTTCTGGCCTTTTTCAGCAAAAAAATGTAATAAGTGCTTTTCTGATACCATTGTCTAAATTAAATTGTTTACCATTCAAAGAGTTTTACAAAGATCGAAACAAATAGTAGTCGATGCAAAGTCTGGTGAATATCGTGGATGGTCCATCAGATCTCAAACAAGCTCCAGCAACTTCTGGTAGGTCACTAAACTGTGACTTGGTTACGATTTACCAATTCTGGCCGATTTTCTTTGATGCCTTCATTCAATTTGTTTAATTGGCGTCAGTATACAGCCGTATTGATGATTTGGTTATGTGGTAGCAACTCAAAATACACGACACCTTTCTTTCATTTGATGGGTATTTGCTTTCGAAGTGGTTGCAGCTTGTTCATCGGACTTGCACCATGATCATTTTCGTACGACGTTGTCGTCATTTTCATTATTTTTCAAGAACTTGTCAAAATTGTTTATGTGCAATGTTAAGTGAATTTCTTTGGAGTTCATGTGGAACCCGAACATTGAGTTTACTAACATATCGGAGCTTTTGTGGCGGTTTGCTTCTTTTGATGATTGTGTTGATTGGTGTGGTAACTTCGTTAGTGGTGTGTGTCACAGTGTTAGCCAGTTTAGAATGGTACCAGCAAAAAATAAGCGATTTGAATCTCATCAACGACCTGATGATGAAGTTGTGGAACAGGATGAAATTGAAGAAATCTCGTAAGTACCACAATGTGTGTAATTATATTTTATTAAAACATACTATTTAATTATTTTAATTAACAAAATTGGCATCTTGAAACTAAATATGTAATAAATGACTCCTTATTTAGGAAAAGATGATACTTAAGATACTCTAAGTGTATTTGTTGTAATACAAGGTGGGGCAAAAGTCCTGCTACTATTTTGATTACCTATAACTTTGCTCAAAGAAAAGATAAGTAAGTTTGGTTTTCACAAAAAGTTTATTTGATCTTAACATTTTTTTTTTTTCGTTATGATTGGAAAATTATATCGGCTAAATGGTGACCGCGTTTCGCTATGCAACTTTCGGCTCTTTTTAGGGCATTTTTCATGACATCCTTCAACATATCGGGCTGAATTTCTTCAATTTCGTGACGGATATTGTCTTTAAGATGTTGATTCAATTAGGGCTTATTAACATAAACTTTTGACTTAAAAAAAACCATAAGAAAAAGTCTGCTGCTTTTAAATCCGGAGATCTGGCTGGCCATGCTAAATCGCCACGTCGCGAAATTAGTCTTCGTGGAAAAACGTCATTCAATAATTGAATTGTTAAACGAGCTATGTGTGCTGTGGCCCCATCTTGCTGAAACCACATGTCCTCTAGTCCTTGCTCTTCCATTTCAGGCACAAGCAAATTTCTAATCATGTCTTGGTACCGTTCAGCATTAACAGTAACTCCAACACCTTGGTTATTTTCAAAAACATAGGGACAATGATGTTTCCAGCATGAATACCACACCATACAGTTGTTCTTAGTGGATGCAAAGATGTTTCATGAATTAATTGAGGATTGTGTGTTTCCCAAAACCGACTGTTCTGTTTATTGACGTGGCCACTGAGAAGAAAATGGGCTTCATCGCTTATTATCAATTTAGACGAAAAATCTTCAATTTCACCAGACAGCCTTAGGATTGCATTACTGTACTCAACTCGTTAATCATGATCTCTCGGTAGCAATTTTTGGGCTAATTGAATTTTGTACGAGAACATTTTCAAATCAGTTTTCAAAATTCGCCTTAAACTGCGTGCAGAAATGTGTAACTGGGAACCGAATTAATGTTTCTGGAGACTCTTCAGCGTTGCGAGACGTCCGTTGTCTTCCAGAACGAGGCCTGTGTGCTGTCGTACCGTACTATCGAAAATTCGCATGTAAACGATAAATTGTGGTTTTGTGAGGCACTGAACGATTAGGATATTTTTGACGCAATTTCCGCTGAGTGGCAATAATGGATCGATTATTTTCAATAAATATTGTCACTATTTCTGCTCGTTCTTGTGGCGTATATTTATCCATAATAAAATTTGGACGTCTACACAACACAATGGTTAAAGCGAAAATAAGCTAAACGTCACGGGACTTTTGCCCTACCTGTTATAACTATTAGAAGCATGTTCTCTGAAAGGTAAGGCTTTCACGAACAATTTCTTTCTTTGCTTCAAAATTGCTATCGAAAAATACTTCGTAGGTTAGAATGATACGTGCAAACAAAAGGAAACTCCCAAAAAACTACAAACAAAAGAAAGGTAGCATGGCTCGTTTTGCAACGTTGCAAAACATCAAAATCCCAAAATGATAAAAAATTTAGTGTCGATGTCAAGGACAAAATGCCACGTAAATATAGTGTCAAATCAGGTTCCAGAAGGTGCCACCACTTTAAGTTTTCTTCAATATTCTAGAATCTTTATCTGTGTATTATCAAAATGACAGAGGATTGTGCAGTAAAACATGCACTTTTTTAATAATGTCCTTACAAATGATTACAGCGTATACTTCTTAACGGAAACTTGGCTTCATCATGATGTTTATGATACTGAGTTATTTCCTTACAATTATGATGTTTATAGTTGCGATCGTGTTAATCGCCGAGGAGGTGGTATTCTAATATCCATCAATAATTCTTATAACTTGTTTAGTTGTTGAAGTAAAACACTTAAATTTTCAGGCTAGGAAATGGTGAAGAAGCCACAGTGTGGCGAAACAATTGTTGCGTTTTCAAAAAAGCAATAATAAAGTGTTTTGAAAATTTAAGTGTTTTACTTCAACAACTAAACAAGTGAATATGAATTTTCAACATATAACAGCCTCATCAGTTAATATAATTCTTATAAGTCAGAATTCATATTTTGTAATGATAATTTTAATGTTAATCTAATAATAGTTAAACTATATTTAAATTACAAACCCATTACCTTAATATGCCTATACATACCCCCAGCTTGTGGCTTGGATGATTATGAAAATGTATTTGAAACAATTGAGGCCAATACTGATTTCAATAACCAAGTTTGAATCTTTGGCGATTTTAACATACCTACGTTCTATGAGACAGACCTAACCAAATTATAAATGCTTATATTAATTTTATTAATTATCATAATCTAGTTCAACATAATTCAATTTTAAACGTAAATTCAAAATTATTTGATTTAGTTTCTCTTCACCTGATGTTGGCAATTTCACAATTGGCAGGTCAGTTAGTTTAATAAATGAAGATCCATACCATCCTGTTTTGAGTGGTTCAATAGAACTTATTGTAGAAAATACTAACAAACAATTTTATACCTAATATCAAATCAATATGATTTGATTTCTGAAAATATGATTTTGGTGAATTATATATATATACCAAAAATGATTTAACGGAAGCTTGATGCGTTTTTTATGAATTAATAAATAATATTTTAATTTCCTGTGCACCAACTCGAAACTACAAAACCTGTAAGAAATTTCCACCAAGGTTTAGTCGTGATTTAGCTTCACGACTAAACCTTGGTGGAAATTTCTTACAGGTTTTGTAGTTTCGAGTTGGTGCACAGGAAATTAAAATCTCATCTCAATGAAAGAACATACTATTAAACTATATAGTAAAACAAGGTATAGTTACTTAAAATTAAAAATCAAAAGGTTAAGATCTGAAATTCATTATGTAATAAAACGAGATCACAAGAACTATAGTCTGTCCGTAGTTTTACAGTGCGTTCTTTTTCTAACGCATTTGGTTTACTTTATAAGACTGAATGTTTTTGTATCATTTCTCGAAGCGATATTTTGTGACGTAGGCCGGAAGATCCAACGGATGGACTATATGTATCTAAAATTGAAGACAGTATAATAAAATAGCCAAAAGAAATTTGGTCGTATGTCAACCGCAAAAAATCAAGCTCGCGAATTCCTGGTGGTTTAAATTATGATAGTGTTTCTTTGTCTAAACCTAGTGATATCGTTGATTGGTTTGCAAATTATTTTCATAGCGTTTATATTCATAACAAAAATAAATCATATATTGAACCTCCATGGTGATATGATAATTCTATCTTTAATTTCGGTGAAATAACAGACAAGGATATATTTTTAACTGCCAAAAATTTTAAATGTAATAATACGGCTGAGCCAGATCAAATACCAGCATTCTTAATACGTGACTGCATCCAATATTTTGTTACACCACTGAGGCATATCTATAACATTATAATTAATTCCTGTAAGATTCCAGATGAATGGAAAATAGGACGAGTAACACCTGGGTATAAGACCGGTAACAAAACAGACATTAGTAATTATCAACGTATTACAATAGTAAATCATTTTATAATAATAATAATAATAAATTTATTTCCCAACAAAATTTACATTCTTTAACAGGGAAAAAGTATCAAAAACTATGATAAACAATACTACATAACATAAAAGATACATTTGCATACAATAACAAATATAATAGAAAACAACTCCAGTTATTACATTACATACTAGTACGTTTACAATGTTCCTAAATAAGCTACAAAATATTGTTTAAAATACTAACAATTTTTTTTGTATTACAATTAAATATATCAGCTGCATATTGTATACCAGAATATAATCTAAACATCATATTTATGAGAGAATTTAGGTAAGTGTTTGAATCGCTTCTATTACATAGAAATACTGCAGCATTATAAAATTGTTTGAATGTATTATTTCTAAATTTATTTATGGATTTGCCAAAAAAAATATTCGTAGTGACAAATCTGAAAAAATTTACAGAAAACATTTCCCGATGTTTAGATCAAAAGAAACATGTTGACGTTATCTTTACAGATTTTCGAAAGGCTTTCGATACTATAAACCAAAATATTATTTTTTAAAAGTTAACCCTTTATGGTTTTTCAGAAAATTCTGTACAGTTGCTAGGATCTTAATTAACAAACCGTAGACAATATGTTTATTATATGGGTTATAATTCTGGTAAATACTATGCCACTAATGGTGTCCCGCAGGGATCCATCCTGGGGCATCTGCTTTTTATACTACAAATGCTTATTTTACGAAACTTTAGTAATATTTAATGTCATTTTATTTAGAAAATAAAGAATCCTTGAAATATGTTCGATAAAGAATGCCAATTAGGCATTTATACTGACGGCATAATATACCATTGTTTTATTTAAGTAATCTTAACTGAATAGTTGAGGCAGATAAGTTGTTGAACGTTCATATTCTTATTCACTTAGAAATTAAAAATGTTAATAGGAAAAGTTAATTTCTCCGCACATTACTGCACCGTTATTAATTAAAAATTTGACAACGTCAATTTAATAATATTTTCTAAATTTACCCCTTTATTAGAAGAATGTATCGCTTAAATATATGTATCTGAAGGTGAGTTCATCTCTGATGACACAGTAAAGGAGAGGACCCACAGGTTAGAGTGGCAGAACATTTCTTAAGTGTGAATTCCCCCTTTCAGTTTGCTGACGAAATTATTTGTATAGTTTTGTTTACTGTTTTATAGATTTTGAATTATAAAAAAAATCTTTATTTACAGAAAATAATTTACATGCAATTAACAAAATGACAATGGAATTATACAATAGTTTATTTTCCTGTCAAACGGCTATCGACCTGCGGTCTTTCAGCCTTTTTGAATTATATTTATAAAGCAAGACTGATAAAGTGCCAATAAATAAATATGCAAAACACAGGTAGGTATTAAATTACATAACTAATAACTGTCGTCACATGACTGAAATCTGTAGAAAGTAACGTTTTTTGTGCTCTTAACGTTTCTTAAACGATTCATAGAATTTATTATTTCCAGACACGCGTTTCACTGTATCACAGCTCGTCAGTGAAGCTACGCCATAAATATGTGCGTCTAGATTCATTCGTTCATTTCTCTTCAAAGTGCGTTGTTTTTAGATGCAGTATCAATTTATTTTCAGAAACAAATGTACACAACTCGAATATTTGTGCACGAAGAGGAGTTCAAACAAATGCCCAACAAAGGATTTGCTTAAATTGATCGATATTAATAGCGACCTAGACAAACTTACTGTGAAATATCAAAATTGATTCAATATTGATTCATTCTTTGTGAAAACTGTCTGGGAGTTGGAAGGACGATTTTTTTATCTTTTTTAATCATAACTCCAAACTGGGAAGTTGAGCGGAATGGCATACACTGTCTGAAAGGAGAATATGGGGGAACCGAGAGCGCACTCAGAACTTGTAAGAATTTATGTCAACACGACGTTTATGATCCGTGCAGACGTCGCGAAATTCTATACCTAATATCCTGCTAGTTGTGCATAAAATAATGAACAAAAAATCAAATAAGTATTGTCAACAATTCATAATATTTTTTTGTTATGCGTGGATAATTGAATTTTAGTTTTAAAGCTAGGATAAATATTAATTGTTTTTATCTATGATCAACTTAAAAATGTATATGAAATCAACATTGTAAAAAATTATTTAATAACACTAATAATAATAGAAAATAAACATAAAAATCGTTTTACTGACATTAAAGCCATATATATTGAAGTAAAATTATTAATTCTCAAAAATAAGTACCATAGATGTGGATACTTTATGAAGTATAGTTGCACGTAAAACTATCGCTAGAACTTATATTACTATTAAATCAGGCATCCCAAAAGAAAATTTATATTTATTGGGCCAATTAAAAAAGTAAGCCATCTAAAGAAATGTGTTTACTATTTACTTAGAAAAAAAAGCCTTTTGGTAATTTATTTCTTAAAAATAATATCGACCAAATGCAAACTGCGAAGGTCACGGCACTCATTTTCTCGAACACTAAAATTTCTTAGAACGGCAGGTAGACTCTGTGATGACTGCCATTTCGTGATGGATATTTTCTTTCAAATGTGCCGGAGAAATTGGTCTATTGATCTAAAAAAACTAGATTTGAGATAACTCCGCAGGAAAAAGTACTGAGGGGTTAAATCAGGACTACGTGCAGGCCAATTTATGTCAACTCTTCTGGAGATTTTTCGTGAAAAGTTTCACTTGTGCCATAGAAATTGGTCTATTGATGCAAACTTTAGATTTGAGATAACTCCACAGGAAAAAGTACTTAGGGGTTAAACCAGGACTGCGCGGAGGCCAATTTATATCTACTCTTCTGAAGATTTTCGTGAAAATTTTCATCTTGATGCTTTAATTCCTGTACCAATTGAATTTTATATGGGTGAAATTTTAGGCCTTTGTGTATAATACGGGCGTAATGACGATCTAAACACATTTAAAGGGCTTGCAGACTTCCAAATTAAAAGCTTCGGATCGTCACATTATCCACGTTCTGTACTGTTCTTGATGATCTTGATAGACCCGTTTTCAGTTTTTCCAATGTTGTAAGGACCTCTTCACAAACTTCTTCGCCCATTTTAGAATGAGGGGCATGCATCGGAAAACTCTCACGCTGACAACGCGCGGTTCGCTCCTGAGAAACCCTCCATAGCTACTAAATTCCTAAGAGCTGGACTACCGAATGACAAAACCTCGCGCTCCTCGGATTCTTTGCGCAGGAAGCTAAAGAAATCTAAACTTTCGTTTGAGACACAATGTATAAGGGTGTCCCATGATGAATTTCCTCTCTTCTAATAAAAATATATAATATGGCCCGTTTTAATTATTAACAATATTAATCAAATAAATGCATAAACGAATCATTTCGTCATTTTAAAACAGTAAAATAATAGAATATCAACAACGAACTGACAGGTTTAACACCTCCACAAGATAATTGATGAACGACGTATGAATACAAAACGCTAAACTGTAATTGTCCGTCCATTGTTAGGGATCCATCCGTCATGACATTCCGCGTGTGCATTATTTCCATATTACGTGCATTATCATCGGAATATCAATTACTCTAATTGAAAATATTAACATTCATACATGGAACATCATCCGTGTGTAATTTTATTTCTTGCGTATTTCTTCAGGTGTATGTGGGTAAACAGAGTGCAAGGTGCTGCGTCAGTTACAGCTGTTAGTGGAGCAGAGAAGGAAGGATGTAGGTAGCAAAAGGAGACGAACGAGACGGGAAAGAAGGGCAAGGAGGGACGGACGTGATTGCGGCACCAGAGGACGCTAACCCTGCTCGGAACCGACGGACCGTGCATCCACAGCCATGGAATAACTAATGCACCATTGCACGAGATCACATGTTCCATGGGGCCCCTTGCGACCCCTCAGGTCCCCTGGTCGACCGCCGCTGCCGGAGTGTATACCGCGGATAATCGAAACTGCAGGTATATACGACGGCAAAAGAAAAAAAATCCATTCATTCCACACACGCAAACAATGAAAATGCAATTACCTAAAACAGAATTAAACTAACAGTTTTAACTAACTGCCGCTAGAATACTTCAATTGATTAATTATTTTGATTAAAAGTGTTACTTCATTGAAGACTATTCTAAACTAAAAATTCTCAAACTATATAAAAGGTGTCATAAGAGTGCCGGATTTAAATTTGCCACTATTTTGTTAATACGAGTTGTACAGTGATTTTTTTGACAGTTGTCACGTACAGACCAGGCGATTTAAGAATATGAAGAAGCATTCAAACAAACAACGTTTAATTATTGTAAAAACACATTATAAAAATGGTGAAAGTTTTGCGAAAACCGTTAGCCAATTACGTCAAGTTTTCGGTCGCAATAATTCACCAAATTAATCGATTGAATTTGAGACCAAATTTACGCTGATGGAACAGAAGAGCATTTTTAGTCTTCGTCCTCCGGTCACTCGAAAATATAGCCACAGTAAGAGAATCTGTGGCCGAAAATCCAGTAACTTCCATTCGGCATCGTGGTCAAGGATTAAACATTTCCAAAAGCACTATGCAATGAATTTTGGTAAAAGACCTGCATTTTCACGGGTACAAGGTGCAATTGGTGCAAGCAATCAAGCCAAGGGACCATGAGCAGCGCCGTTGATTTGCTGATAAGGTGTTGGAACATCATCAAATTAATACCCATTTTTAGAAGAAAATCATTTCAACTCAACGGATACGTAAATAAGCAAAACGGTCGGATTTGGAGTGCTGAAAATCCACATGTAATATTCTAAAAACCAATGCATCCACCGCAAGTAACTGTTTGGTGCGCATGTTGGGGTGGCGGAGTGATTTCTTTGAAAATGCTTTTGGAAATGCGCTAACTGTTAATGGTGTCCGGTATAGCGAAAAGTTAACGGAGGTTTTGTGGCCCGAATTGGATGTAATTGATATGAAAACATGTTTTTCCAACAAGACGGTGCGACCTGCCACACTGCACGCGAAACAATGGTGTTACTGCTGACCAAGTTTCCAGGACGTGTCTAGCGACGATGGACTTTTTTCTTTGGGCTACGTGAAGGAAAAGGTGTATGCAAATAAGCATGAAACAGTTGAACATCTTAAAGAGGAAATACGGCGAGTTGAAAATTTCAACAAAAGTGCGGAGGTTTCGTGGTGGCCATTTGCCTGACATTGTATTTCATATTTGATCCGAATTATTTTTCTTTATGTTAAAATAAAAATGTTTGCCTAATTAAAAAAATAAATGTGTTTTTCTTTAAAATCTTGTTGGAATACAAGATTGATTGGAGATTTCTGTTGGTTTGAGATAGATTAAATATTACAAGTTAGACTTCACTGTGAAGAAAGTGAATCAGATAAATAATTCGTAAATTAATCAAATATCTATTAATCCAATATATTCGAGTAAAAATTAAACAATTTATTATCATTTACATTATTTTCATTAATCCATATAATAATTATAAATAAATTTGTAGTATGTATATGAGCAGATTATTTGAATAATTCTACAATGAAAAAATAAGCTAAAATAAATAACATTTTACACGCCGATGAAAATGTGCAAAAAAATCTGTTTCAAAATGCAATCCGCATTGCTAATATAGCAAAAACAATCCAGAAATAAATAATATACGGTTGTGTAAAATAACAATAATTTATTTCTGTGTAAAATATTTATTATTATTGCGGTTTCTCTACCTTTTACGAACTAACAATTCCCTTTGATTCATTCGGAATATTAGGGTGATATCTATTAACTAAACGTAGCAGTGATTTCCTTAATTGAGGAGACACCACCAATAATTAGAAACAGCGGCAATTGACAAATAACAAAGGAGGTATCAAAATATTATGAACTGTACTTTTTGCATGTAATTATAGTAGAATTTTTGAAAACCTTAAGCGTAAAAATAAATTAATTATTCACAATTTTGGGGCTTAATGTTTTAAAAGAATTTAATGAGGCAAGATATTTTTTAATGTAACAAAAATAATTTTTATAGTTAATATAGTTTATTATTTGTTTACGACATACGTACTCAAGTGTGAGGGTGATTTGGGGATGTTTAAAGGGAGGTATCGAAAATCTAATGAATAGGCAAGGTGTTTATAAATGTGATTATGATGAAATATTCATGTGACTAAAAATAATCTTTCTTTTTGACATACGTATTCGTAACTTTAAGTATGATTAATATGATTATAATCTGATTACTTTTTGCAGAATTGTCGATTTTCTCTAGCTGTTCCTCTGCATATATTATTTTATAAGTCAGTTTCTACTGAAACTATCCCCAATGTTATTTAAATATGGTGCCCAACTATAGAGGAATAGCTGTCCAGTCTGCAATTCCTAAGATACTTGACTATTTAGTAAGTAAACAGTTGCAATGCGCATGTAAACAAATTATTATCGATCAACAACACGGGTTTACTCTTGGTAAATCAACAGTAACAAATCTTTAATGTTTTAAATCGTTTTTGGTTCATGCTCTAGAAGGCGGAAGACAGGTTGATACAGTATACACTGATATGCAAAGGCCTTCGATAGAATAAATAATTCAGTAATAATTCATTTATAATTCCAAAATCGAGGCACTTGGCTTTGGTATTCAAGTTGTCAATTGGATATCCAGTTTTCTTAAGGGTCGTACATAATTGATTAAAATTAATGAGTGTATCTCTAAACCTATCTTTGTTACATCTGGGGTACCGCAGGGTACTCATTGCGGTCCCATTATATATCTATTATTTTATAACGACATTAAGGAAGTAATATAATATAATTTTCTACTTTTTGCCGATGATTTAAAATTGTTCCATGTAATCAATAATAATAATTATAATAAATAGTCTTTATTTAAAAAAAAAAAATTACATATATATATATATATATGTAATTTTTTGAATGAATGAATTTTGAATGTAAGAGAATCCAGCAAACTATCAAAACGCAAAATTTACATATTTTGAAAAATACACATTTATGAACGAATTCCCGTTATAGGTGTCGGCTTATTTCATGTTTACAAGTGATACAAAAATTTCCAGGCGAATCCAAATCATGAAGTCAAAATAGGTGTACGATTTATAAAAGAATGACCCATATGTAATAATGCTTAAAAACAGGCGAAGTTCAGCCAAGTTGCACTTAACCTGCGTTTCAATAAATGCATGCTACAAAAGAGTGCATACAAACACAGTGATAGTTATATACGGCGAAAAAGAAAATATATTAAAACAAAAACAAAAATTTATATTGTAGGAAATTAAACATGGTACTCATGATTTAATAATAAATGAGACATGGCTTTCTTCAATTTTGAAACTGTGAGGCTTTTAAAGCTGGAGGGAATGGAGTTATATATTTTGTAAATGTTATAGGTAAACGATCTTTAGCGGATTGGGGGTTAGATTGTTCCCTTAAACCTCACATTTATATTATGGACATCAGACCGGAATACAATTCTGTTGTAGAGATAGGGTGGAGTGTGTAGTTGAATGATCTTACTATAGAGTATACAATAATGAAAAGTCCTACGTTCAGCCATATTTAACCAGTTCAGGTCACGTAACTTACCAAAAATATGGTTTTGTATTTTTTGTATTCGGTTTTTTGTAACATAATCAAGACGAGCACTGTACACAACATCTGCAAAATTGAAATGAATCCGTACTAGAGTGTCGCACAATAAACGTTTCGCTCTTAAAGATAAAACATTTCTGCTAGCATATATCATTAAGTTAATGTACGCACAGGAGATACACTTACTGATATGCAATTTAAAATGCAGTTTTGAGTCTATTACAAGACCCAGATTGCGTATAGAGTCTACAATGGGTAGTGTATCGTTGCCTATACTGATTTTATACTTAGATTTTGCTAAATCTATTACATTTTGTGGGCCGAAAAGCATTCCATATGACTTTGTGAGATTAGTAATTAATGAGTGGGAATGAGATATATTGACTAACTCTAATATGTCGGAGTTTATATTATCGCAGGCAGTATTGATATTACCAAATTTAAATGAGTAAAGCAGTTGAGTGTCATCGGTATATGTATTGACAGTACAGTGTTTAGGATTAGCTGTCAAAAAAGACGTATACATACAGAACAAAAGTGGTCCTATAATTGTTCCTTGCGGAACTTCCGCCTCCACCCTAGCAGAGCTTGAAATTAAGTCATCTATGCGTACTAATTGGGTACGGCCATGCAAAAAACTTGCAATTAAAGATGTAGTATCCTCTGAGAAGCCTAGATAGTTTAATTTGGCTAGTAGGATGTCATGGTTAATTGTATAAAATGGTTTACTATAATCCAGTAGTATAAGGGAGGTCAGTAAACCTCTGTCTGTGGCTACAATTATATCATCAATAACATTAAGTAAAGGAGTGACACAGCTGTAATTAGGTCGAAATCCAGATTGATTAGTATTCTCAAGAAAATTATTTATCATTATTTGATCTTTGATGATACGTTCTAAGATTTTTGAGAGGACCGGGAGAAGGCAAATCCGCCGAAGATCTTTAAAACTTTTAGGAAAATCAATTTTCGGAAGTGGTGATATTGTCCCTTGCTTCCATATATTAGAAAAAATTGATTGTTCTGGGCAGCAGTTCACAATATGTGTGATGTAAGGAATAATGTATGGGCAACATAGTTTAATCATGGAAATATGTATACCATCAGACCCCACAGCAGTCGAGATTATTTGATATATTATGTCGGAGATATTCTCGCACGTTACTAATTTAAATGAAAATTTGTCTGTTATACTGGGATGAACATGTTCATTATAGAATTTAATGACATTATCATTTGATTTACTTTTTACAGAACTTATTAAATAGTTGTTATAAGCATGAACATCTTTTAGGTCGCTTGGTATAGCTGTCCTTTTTTTAATATTAATATCATTCTTTTTTAAGCTATTCCACATATTCTTGCTGTTATTATGGATTATATGTTCAAAATAAGCTTTCTTCTCTCGAGATATTGCCGAGTTCACAACGTTTCTTAACTGTTTATAATATGTGAAATCATTTGGATCTTTAGTTTGCTTAAATTTCTATCATTGCGGATTTTTATCATTTCTTTTATTGTTGAAGGCAGCCAAGGAGCCTTTTTCTTAGTAACCCGAGAAACAATTAGTGGAGCGTGCAAGTCAAATAGATGAAGTAAGCATTGGTTAAGATAAATGATTTTGTCTTCAATATTTTGAATATATATTAAATTATCAATACGCATGCATTCTAAATCGATCTGCAGAATGCCAGGGTTAATATTATCAAAGTTGCGATATTTTACAGTTTTTTGATACTATGAGCAATTTTACAAGATACTAGGTCATGGTCAGCAATGTCATGAACTTTCAAGACTCAGTATATTTACTTATATCGGATAATATAATTAAATCAATTAATGACGTGGACTGATCAGTAATACGTGTAGGCTGGTTTATTATTTGATTCAGACCGTAAGTATTCAAGAGAACTAAGAATCTAATAGTTTTACTTGAATTAATGCTTAGCAAATTAATTAATTAATTTCATATCTTACATAGTAAGGAAATTGAATTAATCAAAATAAATTGATTTTTAGGGGTCGTCAGAGTAAATTTAATTTTTTTAAATTATTTAGTGTGTTCTGTTTGATCGACATAAAATTATTTCGAGATTATTGTGTTTTCATGTCTGAAAATATATTTTCTTTGAAATCTCTTGCTAAAATCTATTGCCAACTTCACACCCATTTATAATTTCCGTAGCAACATTCCGTTTTCCTGTCTTCAACTACGCTAACGAGACCCAAATATTCCGAAACCGGTCTGAAGCTGTTGTTGACAAACACAATTTTGTAATGAAATATTTTACTTTATTTAATATTATTAAAAATATTCACATATTATTTCTTATCGATTTTATAAAAGGATGATAAATGACAGATTTAAATAGATTGAAATATTTTGTTAAGTTACGTAAAATATAGGAATTAAAATTCTCGCGTGTGGTTCTGAAGCATTACCATTTTTCATTGTTTCCTTTTGTTTGTCTTGGTCCTAACCGACCGAAATAGTAGCAGCGCGCGCATTTAGTCCCCGAGACAATACCCCCATCATTCCACGCTAGACAAAGGGAAGCCTTTTATTCGTCTTATTTTCGCGACGTCTGTCTGATGTCTATTAACATAGTTTTAGCATGCGACTGCGGAATTATATAGATCTTCGCCGTCGTGCCAATAATGATATTATTTGTATTCCATTTAAATCCGAAGACCTTGAACGTCTACGTTACTATACTTCTATTGATTCCAGGCATTGACATTTAAGTCAAGCAAAAAAAAAGATGACAACAATATGTTAAAACATGTAGACCAAAATACCAATAAATTAGTTAAGTTAGACACTATGTCCAAGGCCCAACATAGTTTTGAATGTAGTGTTAAAATTTGGACATTAATCATCACTTCAACTAATTTAAGGAGAATATAACATAGTTTTGACAAGAGATGTATTATGATAAATATTCGCAAATGCACATTTCTGCAGATGGATTTAGCCTTGATTACATACATTTGGTGTATGTATTTGGTTTACTAATTCACAAACAATGCCCCAAATAAATTGTGGCATATTTTGCTAATTATTCCAATTACAACTTCGGTAAAAGAAATTCACACTTATTTTGGTTCGTTATTATGATATATTTAGATTCATGTTAATGAAGTTACGATAAATTTACCTTTTTTAGCACGTATTTTCTATCTAGATTTTAGGGTCTCACGATGGGACGATTATCTTTAAAATTCGCATTTTTGTTGAACTGTGTATGGTGTGTTCTAAAGATACAGATATTTGAATGAAACTTTAAACCATAAGGCTTCTGGTAAACATTCATAATTTTGAAGTTGGTGTTTACGCATAATATTTTTCGATTTATTTAATAAAATCCCAATGAAATTAGCAAAAGTTACTACATATATATTTTTCAAGAAGTTAATGATTGAAGAAAAAATGTTGTTTTGTGAATTAAAATTTTGTGAACTACGAGATTCATAAAATGTATATAACAAATTGTTGCAAATTATAATTAAAGAATTGTAGTTTTTTACGCTTTCAAATAAAATATGGGGAAAGTAATATAAAGGCCATATTAACATTGAAATTGATATTAGTATTAGATAAATAGAATTTCTAGAAATTGTAGATCTACCTTTCTCGATAACGCGCGCTCAAATTTATCATCACTCTACTAGTGTGTAACACAATACAAGATGCTTTCATTAGCATAAAAAAGTTACATCTCGTCCGGTTCTTTCCGAGAACATTGTAACTCTTGGAGGCACGTGTGCTACTACACGGCATAATTCAATTTAACAAGACGATGGTCATTCGAGTGGTTTGCATCATTGTCTTATCGCTTATGTTGTCGGAAACTGTCTTACTACGCTATACAAGCATCATAAGTTTGGACGGAGATGAATTGCACATGTGTATTTCCTGCACCGTTGGCACACCTGAAACGTGTGTGTGTGTGTGTAGCCGTCGCGAGGACCCGTTTCGTGCATCCTTGTCTACACAGCTGTTTCGTGTTGTCTTTATCTAATTACACGAGAGCGAGTAGGATGAGGGGAGAAGAAGTGACCTGTTGTTTTCCCAGCTTGAAAACGGGTCTTTGTCTATGCACGCGGACAGGACGGAATTTCACTACACGAGGTGTCATTAACGATAATCTACCATAACCCATTATCTAAGGAAACGTGAAACATTAATAAATACCAGGAGATGATGTTTAACAATAAAATTTCAATTTTTGTAAATAACCAGTGGATTAACTTTAATCAACATTTTATTGAAAGAATTTGATGGATTGGAAACGCCTTCATTATTATTGTTGGGATAATTCAAGAATTGTAAGCACGCGGAGCATTTGTGGAATGTGTAATGAAGGAAATGAGATCATGTATCCGCACCTGTCGGGATGACAATCCATCCGTTGGACCTCTTGGCGTATTCTCTATATCGGATCACACTCGCCCTTCGCACCATTAATCCCTAGCGCGCGCCTCCCGTCCAGAGAATTAGCATCTGAATCGGTCCAAGCAAAGGGTCTCCTCCCCTAACTGCTCATTGTTCCCAGGGACAATAACAAATGAATCATCTCGCGATAAACGGATCAAGTAACACATGCGTATTCTTTTGTTTGCTAGCATGACCACCGCCGCCTTAATTAAAGTGACAAATTCTGTGCGGAATCCCTAGGGCCGGCCAGTGCCTGCAATAGTGCATCTACACTTGCTTAGTGCATGTATATGGCGGTGTCCCCGAGGACTGGAAGACCAGTCCACTATATTTAGACACGTCGACACGTGAGCGTGCACTTGGTTTCATTTAACTAAGTGGACATAATCGCGTCCTTTTAAAACTAAAACGTGTCTGGCCGCGGAGTAGAGAATTTTTACCTTCTATAAATTCTTGCAGCTGTCTAGATATGAAAAGTTGACGTGCAATGATTTCTTAATTGATAATTTGATGTGATCGGAATGGGCATTACACCGGCGCATTATAATGTAGTTAGAACGGTAAAAAAGAATACCAAAATGTGTAGGAAGAACTCGTTTGACATTTCGTAAAGGAAGTAATCTTAATTTAATCAATTGGTCGAAGCATCGGCGTATTTAGGGCCAAGCACAAATCAGTTAAATTCGTGCATTCGGCTTTATCTTTCCGTTGTGTATCATTGATTAACACTGGTTCAACCTATAATGATTAGTGTAAAAGTCAATTCTTTTAAATATATCTTAATATATGCTACCGTTTCAAATGATGAGTTCAATAGATTGAAAACGATTAAAAGGTTTTAGAGAATTAGAACTAGCATCGCATTGTTAACGAAATCTAACCATGCCATTTTTATGACGCATTTGTCATATCGTGCATGAATATTTAGACATAATAAAATTTTACATGCGCTGAGTTCTTCTAAAAACTTGTTTGAAATACAAAGCAAAATAACTATTTAACTGCAATAAGAATTTTTTGCATCGATTTGTGGCAATGGAAGAAACATGATTTCATCACTACACACCGGAGTCCAATCGGTAGTCAGCGAAGTACCTAGTTAAGCGACAAACTCATCCTGTCCTAAGGAGCAGGTACCAGGCTTCCCCCGCTACGGTCCTATTCATAAGAAAGGTCATTGTCCTATTGTGTTATCAAGTGTGATAGGATCACTAATAATGCCTCGCGAAAGCTAGAAGACAATCTGCAGGCAAGGTTTTATCTTAACCCAGATTACATTTTCTGTATTCTTTACTTTTATGTATATATCGGGACATTTTATTTTATCCGTATTTTAAATCTATATTTTGGTTATATTGATATCTAAACGAATTTCTATCATATTTGTAGCTTTCTAATTATCTTGACCTGTATATAATAGATTTTAAGCCTACTATTAAGCTCACCCCAATGATTACATAATCAATAACCTCGCAAAAACCCCAGCATTTTAAATCAAAATCTCGTTGACCTTGAACGCACTCTTATCATCAACATCGCACGTCAAATTGTGCTTTGCATGCGTGCTGTGCGAATATACGTTTTATGAACGGGGTTAGTAGTAGATGTAGGGCGAAGGCGACTAAATCGGAGGAGGGTGTGGCCCCTGCAGCCACCCCACAAAACACGACCATCCGCCATAACGACGGCGTATGCACACACGCACACGCACGCACGCATCAACCCCACACACGGCGGTGTTTTGTTTTCGATATTTTTTGGTCCTCCGGCGACACACAAAGGAGAGGAGATCCCCTTTTATGTGCAAACGTGATTACGCAATGCTAACTCATTTTGTGTTTCGACCAACTGATAGTACCGTTACGTTACACGAGCAAGGAAGAGCAATGGTAATGTTAACCGTGAAACACTTGAAATTTCAGTATTAATTTAATCGTGCAGATGCGCTAGAAGGGTATAAGGTATTTATCTTAATGGCTGTAATTTAGATTGGGGTTTTATGGATTCACAGTAATAAAGGATTTACCTTTTAATAACTAACGGTTGTTTTATAGTACACGCTTACAACTTTGACTTGGGCAGCTTTAATTATTAGTGTACTAATGATTGTACAAACCACTATTTATTGTGAAAAATATATAAGGTTATAACATATCACTAACAATATTTTCGTCATCTTCAGGTTATCAAGTTTGTGTCGTGATTTAGTATCAAATTGCTGACTCTTATTCAGTCAGTTTTATATAGTATTTTGTGTTCTGTCTTATCTGTTTTTTAGGTAATGGGAATTCATTTAAATTTTAAACATGTCACAAATACATTAAATTTACCAATTGTTTGTTCTATTGATAACACGTTTTTGTATAATTGATACTCATCGAGACCTTAACATTGTATACTCACTGACATAAGAAGCGTTACACTAAAAAGGAATGATTTTTGGAATTCATTTTTTGACAAAAGAGTCAATATATTTAAAACTTACATTGATAACAATTTCAGCCTTGCGCCTTATATTTACTGTGACAAAATAAAATATTTCACTTTTTCTTTCATAATAAAACTATTTATAAGAGCTGTTTAGTACAGATGTTTTTAGTTTTCGTGTTTCAGTTGACTGTGTTAAGCTTGAACAAAATTTTTGTTGCTTATCGAGATGTCGGTATGACCTATCGTGAAATTGCCCGCCGTATTAATTCCACTGCAACGAGTGTAATGCGTGTGTATCAGGTATAGGCAATAGAAGTTGGAGGAGCAAGAAGAAGACCAATTGGTCAACCAAGGCGTACTACAGAACGCCATGATCTGCGCTTAAGACAATAGCCCTGCGAGACCGTTTCGCTACTAAGCGTCAAATCGGTGATCAATGGTGTGGAGAAGAAGGTAGGCCCGTTAGTATGCGAACCATATATCGTCGCATTCAATCCTTTGGGCTTCTTTCATACCGTCCAAGATTAGTGCTTCCTTTGACAGCGAGACACTGTCGCCAAAGGTTGGACTGGTGCAGAGAACGGCAGCATTGGGAAGCAGAATGGCATGTCGTATTCTGCGATGAATCACGATTTTGTCTAGGCACACATGATGACCGTAGAAGGGTACGACGCTACCGTGTAGAACGACCTGATCTTAGGTTTGCTATTGAGAGGCATGTGCACAGGACTGCTGGAGTAATGGTTTGGGGGGCTATTGCTTACGGTAGCCGATCACCCTGTTTTACTCATTCGAGGCAGTACGACAGCTACGCGTTATATTGAAGATGTCATACGACCGGCTGTATTGCCTTATTTAGATGAAGTCCTGACGTACTTTTTCAGCAAGATAACACACATCCCCATATTGCTCGTCGAACTATAATCTTTCTTCATGAAGCTGGTGTTAATGTTTTGCCGTGGCCGCCCCGTTCGCCTCATTTAAATCCCATTGAACAGGATTCAAGACTATTCTCTTTGCACCGCCCTCCATAGACTCTAGCACAGTTGATCCATGAAATTAAAGTTGCTTGGAACGAGACGCCAATATATCGACAATCTCATTTTATTGATGCCCAGACGTCTACAGGAGTGTATACAGCAAAGGGGTCACCAAACACTTTATTATTTTTTTGTTTGATTATTTGTTAATAAAATTTCTTGTAAATGTGATCATTTCATTCTTGATGTAAAGCTACCATGTGGGCAAAAAATTAAGTTAAATAAATAAATCCTTTTGGGTGTAACGCTTCTAATGTCATTAAGTATAATAATAAGTAATATATTTTTATAATCCTAAATTAAATGGTTAATTTGTACTCGGTTTGCCACAGAATCGGAACTTTTGGCTCGCAATCCTATCGGCTACATCTTGTACAGCTGTTTGCAGTAGGTTGCGACTGCAATAGAAAGGTGTTTAATGATGAATCCTGATTTTATCTAGAGAAGCACGCTAGCCATATGAGGGTCAGGCGAAGAAATGGGGAACGTCGCAACATAGAATATTTTGTTGAGAGACCTGTGCATAAAATTGTAAAGATTATGATATGGAGTGCTTTAACTTATGGAAGTAGTTTTCGTTTAGTAATCATATAATGTAATATGAACACCGAGCGATATGTGGATGAGGTGATGAAACCCTATATTCTTCCGTTTTTTCAGCAATTGGAAAACCCATTCTCCAGCAAGACAATGCCCGTTCATATATTGCAAGAGTTTGTGTGGAAAAATTTACGGAAAATAATGTGAACATCTTGCCATGGCCACCCTGATCACCTAATTTTGCACCATTGAGCATGTATGAGATATTATGGACAAAAGGCTAAAGAACTTACAGCATTCTCCGCGGACTTCGAAAGCTCTTCAGCACAATCACAGGTTACTTGGGATACAATACCTCAAGAGATTATCGACTACCTGCTAGAATCGATAGGACAAAGAGTAGAGAAGTTTTTGTTTTATTTTTCTTTGTCAAGAATGGTTAAAAAAATTGTAATCTTGGTGTCGCAATTTGTATGTCGCTAAGCATATATAAAAACTATTGATTATTTAATTTCAAGAAGAAAGATGTTCACTGAAATAAAATGTTATAGCAAATCAAAAATGGTCACAATATGTAATATTTTAATAGATGCCTGCAAAAACACACTTTTCGCTTCCATTAAAAAAAAACATTCGGATGCACACTCATGGATATTATAATTATTATGCTAATAATCTTTGTGCTAATACTTTTAAATATATTCTGTTATTATGAGAAATTTTCAAGTAATTAAACACCTTATTTCACACGAGATTATATAACAAAACCGAGATCCGTTGTTTTTATTTATTCTATACAGTGTACGAAATAGACATCACTAAAATGTATACGTTTTCATTACGACTTCGTTAATTAATTTGTATGCATTAAAATCAATTTAATATATAATGTATTTAAATGTATTCAAGTCGGCTTTATTTATTGCTACTCGTTTTCTTTAGGTGATGAATTAATTCGCAATGTAAACAGATTGACGATCCTTTTATTTGCGTGAGTAATCAGTCCGTTGACTTTAAGAAAAGATGTGTTTATACTTGGCGAGATTTAATAAATGCCTTACAATCCTGTATATCAAAGTTATTTCAATTTGTCTTATATTAGATAGACAATATATGAACCGTTTAATTTGAAAGTGATGTAAGTCCATTTTCTCTTGTTTCGAGAAAATTAAAGGTTAACATATGTTAATTAAAAAAATTAGGCAAATTATATGAAGTCTGGCAATGTTTCTACTGGTTTATCAATATGTAATTTTGTTATATAAATTACTAAACTGATGTATACTTACGAGTTGCAAATGGACTTACACCACATTCGTAATTAGACAACTATAAAAATCGTTTAATTTCAATTTTGAAAAATCAAATATCACTTAAAATATACTTCATATTAATCCAACTTTGTTTACAAATAATGACACGACATATAATAGAAGTAGGATTTTTAATTTAGACGTTAATTACATTGTTAAAATTACAAATTGATAGTAATTACTTATGCTCTGCATGTGGAAGTGTTTCGAAATATGCATGATGCACCGGAGGTAAGGTAATAATTGCTTGATGTCTTTATATTTTTCATAAGCCTGGCATCTTAGTACAAAAGCGCCAGGGCGATTTTCATTTTTCAAATTTTAGCGGTCTTCTAGGACGTGTAGGTAATAAATTTATAGTTTTAAATTCTTTACCCTTCATCGATGTTTTCTATAAAATAGTGTATTGTGCACTTTTGGGAAACCTCATCAACATATTTGTAACCAATTTACCTGTTTTGGATTAGTGTTTTTTCTTATCTGTTTTTTAATTGAATTTTGAAGATTTTTTATTGAAACGAAATTCTCTCGTTTCATTTCATGTAAAATGAATTTATCATGTTTTCTACATTGTGTTATTACATCATAATAATCCTGTGGTGTGTACAGAAAATTCTTTTTTCGCAATGCCATTTCTATGATGCCAAAATCCGCAGCGTTCGAAAGGTATGAATGCCCCGAGAGTAAAACTTTGTGGTCAATTATGTCAATGTTATTTTCCAACGACTGGACAACATTCAACCACACCAATGACATTTGTAAATTTGGATTTTGCCCAGTACACATGTCACTGTAGGCAATAACATGGCATTGGGTCGTTACATTTTCTAAATGCCTCAAACGGCAAGAAGCTACTTCTTGCGATCCCCTGGAAGCAACAGTTTCGTCCCACACATTCATATTAACTTGATTGTCGTGGAAATTATGAAAACCCTCGTTTTCATATTTCGCTTATAATATGCGATTGAGACAGATAATTTGGGGTAAGGTAAGGCTTTTTGTAAGTCAAAAGAGAAGGCAAAGTATTCATCAGGATTATTTGATGTCAGAATATTACCTTCCTGTAAAGCTTACCTTGCTAATTCAGCATCTTGCAAGTTAACATCATGTCTTGTACAAGAATCGTTTTTTCTTCATCAGTTGTTATCCTAATTTTCATGTTTAATAAATCGCATTTCGCATTCCGTGGCAAATGGAAGTGTAACTTGAAATCTCGTTTAAAGATTTCCCTGTATGTCGATTCATTAACTGACCTCAAGTTATTTTCCTTGCATTTTTCTAAGTATAAATTATACATTTTTCTTATGTTTAATTTAGGATTTACGAGGGTAGATTGAAAAGTTTTCGGAATGGGCAAGAGATGGCGCGCTTATCGTGAAATTGTTATGATGGTTGTCAAGGCTAACCTATTTTCGGTAAGCTGTCAAATTTTCAGACACGTGCGTCGTTCCGTTTTTGTTCATTTTTGTAAAATTCTCACAGGTGCAACGCGTCGTCAGCTCCCGAGAAACGCACCGTAGCGACTAAATTCCCAAGAGCTAAGACTATCGATTGATATATCCCCTCGCCCCACGGATTAGTTGCGTTCACGCTGGAAGCTAAAGAAATATCAACTTCCTTTTGAGAGACCCGAAGGTTAACAAATTTAATTACACATCTCAATACGTGTGAAAATTGAGTAGTAGACTCTTTCCGGAGCTTTGAGTAAAACTTTAAGTCTCTAATTATTCACGCAATTCTTCGACACAAAAAATATTTACATGCAGAACACATAAATCAAAATTTACATCTTTATGACTTCCGTGCGTATAATGTTATATTATATTCTTTTTCTCTTTAATTAAAGCATGCAAAAAGTGTTAATGAACGTGCTTGTATTACTTGTTTCCAACAAGTATTCGCAATATCATAATAACTTATTATACATTTTTTCAGAGACACCGTTTTAGATTAATTAAATTATTTTAATTTGAACAATTTTACGTTTTACGTTCTAAATTTTCAAAAAAGATTATAGACTAAAGCCATTTTCTGTTCAGTTCTTAGTTAGTTTATTGATTTAAACCTATTCAGATATGCTAACACTAATGAAAACCGTTAAAACTTGTGAATCCTTCACTGTTCTCACAAGTATTATATTGTATTTATTTCTCATAGCTAAATATTATGAATTATTAATTTTAATCATTTAATCTAAACTTCTGTTTTATTTTTATAGAAAAATATCTATAAAATTACACACACACACAAATATACAAATCACACGGCGGGAGGACCAAGTGGTCGATAGCCAAACACTACTGCTACTACTACTATCTATAAAACAATACTTAAAAATGGTGATGTGGCCATCATAGTACTTTCCCTATATTTTCTCGAAAACTATGAGATTTATGCAAAAATGTTATTCTTAATAATATGTGCACTTTTAAATTCTCTACAATTATTTGTCATATAAATTTTATGTAACTCCAATAGTTTATTAGAAATTGGCAAAAAATGTTAAAATTTTTAATTTTTATTTTTTTTCTCGAAAGTTAAGAATTTTATGAAAAACATGTTCTAATAAAACCTATTCAGTTTTTCATTCCCTTTAACTTTTGTTTAAAACGTTTTTTATAATTTTTCATATTTAGAAAAATATTACGAAAAAACAAAAAAACGCCTCGAGTAAACAACCACTTCCGGTTTATGAATCTTTACCAAAAGCTTTTCAGATCGAGTTTATAACGATAAAACCTTAAGTTTAAAGTTTCATCTCAATCGTATGGTTCGTTTTTGAGATACAGCGCCCACAGACATTTTCTCGCACGAAAACAATACTTCCCCTATATATACTATATAGGGAAAGTAAAAATGGTGATGTGGCCATCATAGTACTTTCCCTATATTTTTCTCGAAAACTATGAGGTTTATGCAAAAAGGCTATTCTTAATAATTTGTTCAGTTTTGAATTCTTTACAATTATCTGTAATACAAGTTTCATGTAACTCTAATAGTTTATTAGCAATTGACAAAAAATGTCAAAATTTTCAATTTTGTTTTTCTCGAAAGTTAAGAATTTTATGAAAAAAATGTTTTAATAAAAGTCATTTATTTTCTCATTCTCTCTAACTATTGTTTGAAAAGTTTTGTAATATTTTTCATATACAGAAAAATATCGACAAAAAACCTCATTTTCATGCATTTTCATGCACAATACTATTCAAATTGTGATGTGGCCATCATAGTATTTTCCATATATTTTACTCGAAAACTATGAGATTTACGCAAAAAAGTTATTCTTAATAATTTGTTCAGTTTTAAATTCTCTATAATTATTTGTTATAGAAGATTCATGTAACTTCAATAGTTTATTAACAATTAGCAAAAAATATCAAAATTTTCAGTTTTTATTATTTTTCTTGAAAGTTAAGAATTTTATGAAAAAAATGTTCAAATAAAACTTTTTCAGTTTATAATCCCCTTTTACTTTTGTTTGAACCGTTTTTAATTTTTTTTTTATATTTAGAAAAATATATCAAAATTTTCAATTTTTATTTTTTTTTCTCAAAAGTTAAAAATTTTATGAAAAGTATGTTCAGATTTTCATTCTCGTTAACTTTTTTTAGTATAGTTTTGTAAAATTTTTCATATTAAAAAAATTATCGATAAAAAACAAAAAAATGGCTCGAGTAAACACCCACTTCCGGTTTATGAATGTTTACCAAAAGCTTTTCAGTTCCAGTTTTTAACTATAAAACCTTAAGTTTAAAGTTTCATCTCAAACAGATAATTCGTTTTTGAGATACAGCACCCACCGACAGACAGACACACACACACACAGACACAAAAAAATTTTTTCTAGAAATTAGTGTTTTGGGTTCAGAGGACCCCAAAACGGATATTTCCGCAAAAAAAAATTTTCGAAAAAAAAAAGCAAAAACAATACTCCCCCTATATATACTACGTATATAGGGAAAGTAAAAAATATAAACATTTCAATCGTATGTAATAACGGAACATTGATATGCCAATTATTCCACTTATGTTAAAATTATTTAAAAAAAAATCGATTCTGAAACGCTTACATCCTACGCATTGTCCGCTGTGATAAATAGACCATGGTGGAATTTTATGTAAATGCATTTCGGGCTGGATTTATATTTCGGTGTCATTTTATAATTCCGACTAAGCCGCTACCGTGTACTCTTCGCCTCTGTTGTTCAGACCGCGGATCATTAAAGACCCGAAACGCAGATGGCCACAAAGAAATTCCACGGTTCCGAGGCAGCCGTCCCGCACTATTCACCTCTTTCCACTCCTTCGCCCCACCTCGCTTTTCTATCGCCCAACAACCGCACACAACCAGAATGCATTTTTTTCTCATTCATTCTACCTGAGAGACCCGTTCCGAAAATTCTATAAACCATAGCTCGGTCTCTCTTCACGGTCATGGTTCGCCGTAAATGTAATCATTACAGTTGTAGAAAATTCGAACGAACCTTCGTTAAAGCCGCACAGACTTAACAACGATACGCAGAGAGATTGCAATTGCACAACGGCAACCAAGGCTTTTAGCATTCTAGAATATATTACATACCAAACGAAAGCAATGGTTAATTAAGATATATTCTCTGTATAATGAAGGAACAATCAAGCCAAAAACCAAGATAATTTAAAATGTTTCTAATAGTTTCAAATATTTGTTGCCAGCAGTAGGAAGAAACTAACGGGTGTCCAACAATTATTGCAGTCCCGGGTGGCGTTGAGATAAAAAACGTAGGTCGATTCTTACATGTTGCAAATAAATGAACTGACATTTTTAATGCACATTTAGGTTATGTTTGACAATTAACATGTCAGTTCATTTATTTGGCACATGAAAGAATTGACCTACGTTTTTGATTCCAACGCCACCCGGGACTGCAATAACTGTTGGACACCCGTTATATCCAAGCTTTACTCTAAAAAAACAGATGACTTTAAATACAAATATAGGCTCCACCTTGTTCCAAAATAAAATACAACTTTTTCAAATTGATTTCACATCCTTTATTGTGATTAAGATTTTAAAACTACAAGTTACGCCCAGAAAACAAGTTCCAACTACGTCTGCAGAAGAAGAGACATATGATAATCAAAACTATTTGCTCATTTACCATCCAGCAAAAATCAGAAGACGTTGCAAAATTTGTAAAAATCATACGATTCAGACGTGTTCGAAATGTAAACATCTTCGCATACTGTCCTACAGTGCTGCATTTTATCACTAAAAATAAAAATAAAAATTCCCATATCTTCAAAGTTTCCCACCAAAAAAGCTGTTATTTCAAATATTTTTATTTTATAGTGTTTATTGAAGCTTATAATGAATAATTTAAGTGAAATTAAATGTAAATTATATATTAAATATAATAAAAATCAAAATAGTTTAAAATATGTATCTGGTTGTATACAAAATATCTTACCCGTGGTTCGTTTCTAATCCCCAATTTTGATTTTTTCACGTCATGATATATTTTTCAGTTACCTTGAATCTTTTAAGTAGTCATATTATTAGTATGTATTTTAACAATTTGGTTAAGAAAGTAAATGATTTCTATTGGAATTCGCCTTACATGTACCAAAAGTGCATTTAGTTAAATAATTTTATATCATACGTTTTCAGTATTAATAAGAATTAAATGTTTAAAAAATTGGTACAATCTTCTAAAAGCGACCAGTTGTGGTGTATTGAAATTTTGTATACAACTGCAATAAATGCTTCTTGACATATTACATTGGCGCAGCATATTTCCGTTCTGGTCTGTGAACTCGAAAGAAAAAACGTATTATGGTGTTGTTTGCTTGCTTTGCCTGTAGGAAAGTGGGTTCCTACGTATTTATAATACTCGCCAACGTGCATAATAACGTGTTGGCGTTGATTTTTTTAAACCTGTCTATTTTCAACATCCAAAATATTCAAAAGAATGCACAATATTTTTTTAAGGAGTGAGTTTTCATACACAACAAAACAAATAAAACCCACTTATATGAATAATTCAAGAAACTATTTTCATTCAAGCCGTTATGTACAATAATCTAATATAAAACGTACATTACTGTGGACACGCTAAAATACGAAATTATGAATAAAAAGTGACCATGTCTCATTTAATTTTTGTTTATTCTCGCATTTTCCAATACTATACGAGCTAACAAATTTTAAACTTTAGATTTATAGTTTGTAGCGCCAACTAAAAAACTTTATACTTCTTGTAGAGTACCAACCTTAACTTAGATATCAGATGAAGTCGTAACATGGAATGTTCTGTTGAGAAGCTTGCATCAACTTGTAGGGATTATGGTATGGGGTGCTATAACTTAAAAAAAGTAGACTCGTTTGGTATTCATCCGAGGCAATATGAACGCCCATTGGTATGTAGATGAGGTGATGGAACCCCATATTCTTCCGTTTCTTCGGCAGTTGGAAGACCCAATGTACCAGCAAGACAATGCCCATTTCCATATTGCAAGAGTTTCTATGCTCCGATGTGCCGAAAATAAAGTCAATATCTTGCTAGGCCACTCCCGATCTCCTGATCTTTCGCCCATTGAGCATGTAGGAGGAGTAAAACAAAGAACTTACAGTATCCTCCACAGGCGTTGCAAGTTCTTCAGCACGAACAACTACTACATGTTGCTCGGGATGCAATACCTCAAGAGATTAGCTACATACGATGCTACAAAAAGTGGGAAGTATGTAACCAATAGGTGAACCAACCCTTAATAAAAAATATTTATTTTTGTTCTTTATAATTTGAATTTTTATCAATTGCTATATTTTAATAGTCACACGTTTGTTCCAAATTGTGTTGCAAAAAATTCATAACCCTTCTTAGTGTTGCAATTTCAACAGTTTTCAACTTCTACAGTTTCATCAGAAAAAAAATGGAGTAACATTGTGATTATTAACTTGATTCAAAATTGATTTTCTTTAAAGGTTTATAAATATAAACATTTTGACATTAATTTTTTTTAGCAGACAGTATGTTAACCCTAGAGTTTACATATAAAATGCAGAACGCAAAATAGTTTTTTAATGTAATTACGGTTCGTACTAGTAAACTAAATGTAATGCACGCAACCGTCACCGTCGCATAGCGAAGTGTATGCATGGAAACACAAATTGAAATTTCTATGATGAGAGAAAAAAAACACGAAACACGCAAGGACGGACTGCATGTGTGTACGTTGTCAGTTGGTCGTTACGTAAATTGCCGTTTTCCACGGAATCAGGTGGCATTAAAAATGGCTGAATGGGGAAAACGGATCATCAAATTATACGCTAAAAAAACTATACAATATTTGAGCCAAATATACAAAATTGATTAAATTTTAATTTAAGGAACTATTTTCTAATTTCCAAAGGTAAAAATGTACAGAGTGATATATAGTATACAGGGTGAAAAAATATTTTAGTTTTTAAATGGTGGCACTACTGTTTTTTTAACTTCCTGTCAATCACTATTGGTCATAATAATAACTGAAATGATGTATTTTATTGCGGTAGTTATTAACAATAAATTTCATTCTAATCTAATAAAGCGTTCAGTTGATATAAACAAAAGAAATAAAAATTTTTAGAACTTTGAAGACAAATTCCGGCTCAACCGTAAACTTTTGGATATAGATATGTATATCATATTTTAGCCCCAGGAATCTGCAAGGAGTTTGTTTCTGAACAATTTTATCTTTATCCACACTTCAAACCAAAGTCGAGAAATTGAGGAATTTATGAAAAAAAATTAAAAATCAATTACCCCTGCTAAATAATAGATAAGCTTAAAGGTCAAAAGTTACTAAGTTAGCTCTAAATACTTGTCGGTCTGAAAAAGTGTCAAAAGTGTCCGTCATTGGTACAGTTCTGCAATGATTAATAATTTCAACATTAAAATAATTAACGGAGTTAATTTCAATGAAAAATGCATTTTAATATGAAAAAAGTTGCAAAAAATAATTGCAAAGCTGTTCAGCTGTTTTCCTATAACATGTCAACTGTCAAACATGTTTAGTTTGGTCTATAATTTAACCATGAATCGACTTTCAAACGAACAACGTTTGCAGATTATTTAATTTTATTATCAAAATTCATTCTCGGTTAAGAAAGTGCATCGTGCAATTATTCCACTTTATGGTCAGTTTGGGCGACCTTCTGAGGCGGCTATTCGGGTCTGTGACTAAATTTCGCACCAAATTTACATTGTTGGACATTAAACCACCACAAGCATAGGTAGAGTGCGGACAGAGAAAAATATCGCAGCTGTATCCGCCAGTGTTGTTGCTGACCGTGAATTATCGATTCGGCGCCGTTCGCATCAATTGGGCCTCTGTTACTCCACTACGTGGAAAATTTTGCGGAAGGATTTGGGTGTAAAACCTTTTAAAATATAGCTGGTGCAAGAATTGAAGCACGCGACCTACCACAACTTGTAACTTTTGGTGAATGGGCGCTGGTAAAGTTGGCTGAAGATCCACTTTTTTATCAGAAAATTGTGTTCAGCAACGAAGCTCATATCTGGTTGAATGGATACGTGAACAAGCAAAATTGCCGTATTTGGTGTGAAGAGCAGCCAGAAGCATTGCAAGAACTGCCAATGCATCCCGAAAAATGCACTGTTTGTTGTGGATTATGGGCCGGTGGCATCATTGGACCGTACTTTTTCAAAGACGATGAAGGCAGGAACGTTACTGTGAATTTTTTTTGCCCAGAATGGAAGAGCTACACTTGTCTGACATGTGGTTTCAACAAGACGGTGCCACATGCCACACAGCACGCGAAACTATGGACCAATTGAGAGGCGAGTTCGGTGATCAGTTTATTTCACGTTTGGGGCCGGTCCATTGGCCGCCTAGATCGTGCGATTTAACGCCTTTGGACTATTTTTTGCGGGGATATGTTAAGGCTTATGTCTATAGGGACAAGCTCGCAACGGTTGATGCACTGGAAGCCAGTATTGTAGAATTTATTCGTGAGATGTCGGCCGATATGTTGGAAAGAGTATGCCAAGATTGGACCCAGCGTATGAATCATTTGAGGGGTAGCCGCGGTCAACATTTACATGAAATCATCTTTAAACATTGAATTAATATAGATCCTTCTATCGACTCAAGTAAAGATTTCATACGTTTCTCTAAATTGTATGTGTGTTTTTTTTTAAATCAAATCCGAAAGCTCTTAAAAAATCACTCTTTATATGCTCTAAATTACTGTACTAGACATTGTCAGAGAAACGCTTGTCACTGCATTGAGTAAAGAATGTTTCAATATTTCTTTCTCCTTAACTTTTGGGGTATCTGGAGGGGTCAAATAGACATTATCTCTAGTGTAACCCGATAAAAAGAAATCCAATGGATTTAAGTCTAGCGATCTAGGGGGCCATAGAATTGGACGATGGTTGTTTCTATTAAATAAACCATTTTTACCGAAAGTGCATTCATCTCACCAAAGCACGCATCGATAGAAAATAGGAACTTCTTTTAACTTACTAATAAAGTAAGTATAAAATTGAATCCTCCGCTGAGGGTAATTGAAATAAAGAGCGTGTATTTTGCGTGGTATGTATGGAAAAAAAATGTTGAATATGGTGAAACTTTCAGATTATGAGCAATTTGTTGGGTAGACGTATCCGGGTTTTTTGAACTTCAAGTAAAACATTTAATCCCAAATCTTATCTTGTATTTCACGAGCATTTCTTTTTGCAGTTTTAAACGACCCAAAGTTTTTCAAGTTACGTACCAGTCTTCCAAATTTGTCGGCACAAGGTATTATTCTATCAGGTAAACGATTTCTGTAGAGGCGCAAAGTTTGTGTACCACTACTTCCACTTTCAAAATCAGCTTGTAGCAAGTCAACTCCTTCTTTGTTGTTCATTTTAATGGTGAAATTATTAAAAATCTTTACAGTAGTGTATCAAAGACTGGATCTGGATCGAGTTTGTTAAGGTTGATCAAATCATTTAACGAGCACCTAGGCCTCAATAGGCCCATTGTGCCCCCCTGTCTGGAACAGCCCTCCGTTGTTCTATCACTCATTTAGCCACCCAAGGTGACGAGCAAAGGACAGCACACCGCTCGGAGGGGTTTCCCTAATGTTGGCCATGTTCACCAGAGCTCTCCTCTCTGACTGACACTGTCACTTCTGACATTTAGAATAGTCTATGCTTATTGTTTACTATAGGTACTTGATTTTTAATTGTTTACCATAAATTCCTCAATTTCTCTGCTTCTGTTTAATGTATAGTTAAAATTGTTTACATTTTTATATTCAGAAAAAAATATCCTTTCGGATGAGTAAAAAATATGTACAAAATAATTTGAAAAAAAATTATTGTTTTTTGTCAAAAACTGGATGCAAAAAATATAGTTCAGTTCATGTTGAAGTCTTTTATTAATGATTTAATTTGATATTTTATTTATTCAAGTCGTTTAAAAAGAAGGAAGATACAACACCCATTACAACATCTTTTTTGATACAGTTTACGTACAAGAAGGATGCTACCATTTGAATTTAAACTTGCTGTATCATTTATTTTTCCCTTGAAGAAAGTTCTTCAACTAAACGAAACAATAAGCCTTTTCTTGATATATTATTACCTGTTGCGTTTTTATACAATATCCAAGGATTTATTCCGGTAATATTGAAGAAAAAGTGGAACATGATTGTACCCTATATTTTTCGGTCATTTACTCCTTGACATCGTAGCCAAATTTAGTATTATTATAAAAGGACACCGTTTCGAGTAATCTCTTGTTATTTTTATTAATTTTGAGGTGTTTGTGTTCTGTACTTTTCCATTCGATGCAAAATCAACGCTATATTTATTTTGTTTACAAATTTTCGGGAGTTCCCTTGTGTTTGCACGTATCGTTTCAAGTAAAGAGGTATTTTTAGTATTTTTAAAGCAACGTTATTAAAATACTACTTTTCATAATATATGGTTCTAACCGTTTCATTGCAATAAATTCACTAAAAGGTGCTGATGAACCTCGAGTCCCATCTTTTCCTAAATAGAAAAAGCTATGTATTACATATTTACTTTTAACATTTGACGCCAGCCAACATTTTATTATTTATTTAGTATTTGAGCCTAAATCTGCCTTTCGTTGGAAATATTTGCTCAGCCACTATTTTCAAGAAATTTGTCCCACGCTGTTGAAATTAAAGGGAATTTGTGATTTTGTAAAAGTTGACTAGTATTATATCAGTAAAAACACATGTACTCATAGTTGTGGGAAGAAATTTGATCCCACATTTTGTTCCACAACTATTTAAGTTGTGGAGAAGCTTCTAGTACTATACAGGTTCCTAAATATGACGATCAATCAGTAATAAAAAATGCAGCTACTTAACTTCCCCTTCACAATAATTTTGTATTACACTGAGCTGGCAATCTTCCAGCAACACCTCTTTCTTTAATTTTTTGGTATATAGTTCCATCTGCAGCAATTTCAATATACTTATCTTGTATTTCACTTTCATCTTCAAAACTTCCAGTTCCATCTGCAGCAATTTCAGTATTATTATCTTCATCTTCAAAACTTGAAAGGGATCGCATAGTTTTCTTGTATGTGTAGTTGAAACGTTTTTGTTTTCGCATTCACTGTCGTTTACTCATTTCCAATATGCTAATCAGAAATTTCACTATCACTACTTTCGACAAAAAATTTTTAGGTTTCTGTCGTTTGGACCATTTTTGTTGTCTAATAAATTTGCTATCATAGAGTTTATCAATTTATTTATTCGGACATTACTTATGAATAGTAGTTAACATTACAAAATCTTACAATATTTAATTCATTTTGCCATGTTTAGGGTCGAGCGATAATTAAAAAAAAAAATCATACAGAAATCTGCGACCGCTACTACATTTATTGTTTGTTATTATGCGGCGGTCAGTATTTCTAGTAGCGGAATTGTTTGGTGCTGGCGACATCGAAAAGAAGCACATACACTCGCATACACAGATATTTGTACGAGATATTTCCTCTAACTATTTAACTTATTCATTATGATTTAGTTTAATTTATTATGGTCTCGGATGCGACATGATGACTTCTACTTAAATAAAAATAAGGAAATCTGCCCATTGTCATTCAGCTAGATATTCTGTTATTTTTGCGGTAATTTTATTTTTTTTCTAAAATAGGCTATTTAAATGCCCAGTGAATGATTTCGGTGTTATTATAGGCATCTAAAAATTCTGTTAACAAATCAGCTGTTACTAAAATATTGTGTTTCCTTATGAACTACAATTCTTAATGTCTGGGAATTTGGTTAATGTATTTTTTGCGTTAGTTTCAAAATAGATCAAAAATATGTTAACTAAAAATGGGGAGAAAGGGGTTAACCATAGGAGTGGCAAAGGTATAAAATGTATAATTTAACCTTTTCCTTATGTTTTTCGAAATTGTCTCATATTCATGGTATTAATACATTTATGAGACATATATGTTGTTCGTACGTCAAAACTTTTGCTTTGTTATTTTGGAATATAAAAAAACATTTCGCATTTTAATATATCATCTTGAAAATATTTATTCATTTTGTGATGTTATATTAATCTTGCACTTGTACAAAATTTAATTTACGAAGATGTTCTCCTTGAACTGCTATATAAAAAAAAATTAATCGAATTTACACTTACATAAAATAAAATCTGTAAGAGGAGTAAGTGGTTGACTCCTCTTACAGATTTTATTTTATGTAAGTGTAAATTCGACTCATTTTTATTTTATGCCGCTATTGTCTACATGCCTTCAGATGTGAATGGTGATACGCTTGATATATTTTTAGAAGCTGTGTGTAGATGCTGCTCTTAGAAAAAAAAAACAGTTATTTTATCTGGTGATTTTAATATACCTGCATGAATTGAATAACTAAACTATCCTAAATCGAGTAAAGTTTCATCATTGTGCAGTTTTCTAAACATCATTAAACTCAATCAGTTTAACAATATCAAAAATTGTAATAACAAACTGTTAGATTTAGTTTTTAGTAATTTTGATGGTTGCCTAGACATAAATCATTCTGTGCAACCTCTGGTGTCAGAAGATTTGTATCATCCAACGCAAATTTTCACTAAATGCAAGCAGTCTGTTTTTCCTCATAATATCTCTAATAAGCAGTACAATTTTCGAATGGCCAATTATCTTACTTTGTACAATGACTTAGCTAATGTAGATTGGACTATTTTGGAATCTTACACTGATGTTAATGAAATGGTCAATCAATTTTATAATATTCTATATAACCTTTTTGATAGATTTGTACCCATTTATAATTTTAAACAAAAATCAAATAAACTTCCAACGTGGTTTTCTAATGATATTATCAAAAATATTAAATTAAAACACTACCACCACAAAAAGTCTAAAATCTACTCAATCTTTATTTTACCGCGAAAACTTCGAATTATGACCAAATCTCGAATTATGCTACATTAATGAATCTTTCTTAAAAACATTGAAGATAATCTTATAATACGACCGAAAGACCTATTTGTAAACCAAAAAAAATGGAACATCAAGAATACAAAGTGAATTAAAAAATGAGTGTAATATCTTTGATACTCCCCAAAGCATCGTAAATGCTTTTGCTGAAGTTTTTCTCGATAATCAATTCTATACAGACTAATTGTGAAAAATTCTCTATTCCAGTTATTAATGAGCAACACGTCATTCATAGTATAAACAAGCAGAAAGCTGGCTGATGCTCATGGTGATGATATTGTCCCGTGTTTCATTATCAAAGATTGTAAACATACATTTGTAAAGCCGTTATTAATAATTTTTAATGCATCAATTACACCTGGATGTTTTCCTAATACTTGGAAGTGAGCTGATCACCCACTCCTTATCAAATTTTTCTAAGATATTAAATATGGTTTTCACCACCAACATAGGTTTATGTCTGCAAGGTCGAACTTAACTAATCTGACTTCAATTACGCAATATCTTAGCCTAAGCCTTGATAATAGAGGTCAAACTAATATTATCTATACAGATCAATAGCGTGCGTTCGATACGATTGATCATAACATTTTACTTAGCAAACTTAGTCAATTTGGTCTTACAAAAACGTTTAGTTCAATTCGACCTCAGGTGTTCCGCAAGCTTCGAACTTAGACCCTCTACATTTTATAGTATTTGCATGCGCTGATGATATTATGTTTCAATAAGTTCTTTCGAAGTTTGTATGCTATTACATGATTTAAATACGATATCGCGCTGGTGTTGTACAAACCGACTTTGTCTTAATGTCAGTATATGTAGTGGTGTCTCTTATACTCGCAAGGTAAAAATTACTAATTTTAATTATAATATTGATGGTTCTACAATTAGAAAAAATTCAAGTGTGTTACTTTTAATTATCGATTAAATTTTACAGAACATATTGATAATATCACCCAATCCGCAATAAGAATGTTAGGTTTTTAATGTGCACCTCTAACAGTTTTAGAAATACTTCGCTTTTAAAAACTTTGTATTTCTCCTTAGTGCACAGAAAGCTAGAATATGGTTCGATTATTTGGTATCCATATATGTGAATAGTGATCTTAAAATTTGGCGTGTACAAAGTCGTTTTTTGAAATACTTATCATACAAAATGGATCATGTATACCCAGAAAGAAACGCCAACTATCGTCAATTGTTATTAAGACATGATGTTTGCGCCTTGTCGGCTCGTGGCGAAGAATTTAGTGCAGAATTTTTGTTCAAATTAATTCATAATATTATTGATTGCCCTTTATACTGAGTAATTTGAATTTTTATGCGCCAACACTAGTATTTAGAAATATAGCTACTTTTAAGTTACCATTTGCGAAAACTAATGTATTAGGTAAGTCGCCAATAAGTCATATGTGCCGCAATGCAAATAAGCACTTTCGTGACATATTTATTGGTGATCGTCATACCTAAAAGTTCTAACGCTGAGTTATGTTATTATTTTGTTTGTAATTTAGTATTTTTTAGTTTATATTTACTTGTTTAAATCTTTTCCCTGTATTGGTTGTTCCGTTGGGAAATAAAGAAATTATTATTATTATTATAAAAGGTAAATGCCGAATGCTTTTAATTTTGTATTTAGTACTAAACTATTGATAATCACTTAGGTCTAAAATATATACTTATATTTAAATAAAACATCTTATATGCAACTACAAGCAATTCTAATTCCAGAAACCTGTGAGAAAAAAATAAGAAGATTTTTTTATATATATAGTTGAAAATTGTGAGAATGAGTTTCAAGAAACCTTCAGTAGAATTTATCAAATAATTCGCAAAATATAAACACTCCTTTAATTGAATTTCCCAATGAAGAAAAGTTCTATAAAAAATTAAGGCTCTAAACGACACCCAATAAAATTCGCTCGATATGTATTATCAAACAGATTACTTCATTGCTGTCTTAAAAAAAGTTAGAAAGCAAATTTGCACCATATGAACCTTAATAATTGAGGAGTTGGATGAAAAAAGGACACTTCCATTGAAATGACCTTTCTCCGTAAATTGGCTTATATCACAAAAGAAATCCTCCTTTACCGGCCTTTGGTTCTGTTGTTTCATACTTCGCATATTGGTGGCACTGTGAGCCAATCTGTAAAGCGCTACAAGTGCCCTTCTTTCATAGAACGTCAAATTTCACATGTGCCTAACCTAATTTTTATGCATATTTTATTGCTAAGTTAAACGGGCACAATGAGCTCTGAAAATGACTCAAATAGCGCTGAGGACAGTAGTTATGAAGAAACAGAAAGTAGGTGTGATTTAGAATCTGATCATCTTGAAAGAAAAAACTTGGGTCGAAAACGAAAAATAAACAAGGAGCAGTGGACAAAGAATAGGAAAAAAATAGCAAGAAATGGCGGAAAAAAGTGCACTACTACCAAAGGTATTATAATTTATTAGTGGTCAATAATTTTTATACTCAGAGATTTTAAATTTTCAGATGTGACAGTGCATGCAAAAACCTTTGCTGCAGTTCTTGTGTGCTGTAAGAAGAAGTGTTATGAGGTTATACCAGGCAGACTACAACAAGAATTTTTTGAAACATTTTTGAATTTGGCAGTACGAACAGGATAATTTTCATCTTAGTTGCATGTCTCCGTTTCAACCAAAAACAATGGTTACAGCTCCTAAATGTCAAGCAAGGACTAATTGGAAATATGTTCTCAAAATTGGGTACAAACGTATACGGACAATCCACAAGAAGTCGTTAAAAGACGGAAATATTTTTATTAGCGACAAAAGAGGCCAACATGAAAACAGGCCCCACAAGATAAACCCAGAAACTTGGTATACAAAGAATCTCATTATAATCGGTCGAAATCCAAAAGAAAGTATTTCGAAAATCCTGCTCTAAATGTAAAGAATTTGTTTACAGGATTCCAGCAGTATTTAAAAATGAAACTGGTTGTAAACTAGGCATGATGTACTATACTTTCCATCGATGGTTTCGCAGAAAACTCCGAGTATTCTTTCCGGAGTCCACGATCTGACATTTGTAATTTTTGTAAAGAAAACAAAATGAAGCTTAAGTTAAACCCAAACGATTCTTGCAAAGTGATACAATCAGTACACGACAAAAAAGTGCAAGCATACAAAGACATTAAAAAAGAAATAATAGAAAATTGTAGACATGATAAATCAACTTTAGTTGTCGAGTTTGATTACGCGCAAAATTCGCCTTTGCCAAAACTCATTGTCTCTCAAGAGTTTTACAAACGCCTTTAATGGTTGTACGTGTTTAATGTACACTGTCACAATGATGATAAAAGTTCGTTTTATTGCTTTAGAGAAAATGAAGCAAAGAAAAATTCAAATTCGGTGATTTCTTTTGTTGATCATTTTTTGCAAACTGCGGTGGGACATGACCCGAATATAAAAAATATCGTACTTTTTTCAGACGCCGCAGGGGCACAAAATAAGAATATGCTACACTACTTTTCATGGCTTGCAAAAACAAAAAATATCATTCGGCACATTTTTCCAGTTCGTGGACATTCTTACTGCGTTTGCGATAGAAATTTTGGTGTTTACGGAAAGTTACTGAAACGACTAGAAACGGTCAAAACTCGAAACGTTTATTTGCTAATTATGCAACAGTGTAGAGAAAAACCGACCCACTTTGAGGTTATTGAAGGCGCGCCGCTAATTAAAGACTGGGGCAAGGGCTTAAAAGATTTTTTCAAGAAATCTGTAAATACTAAAAAATAAAGTTTTACTTTAAGAAAGTATTGTCAGATAAAATATAATGCTTCAGGTATCCTGAGTGCAGCAGAGTCATATAACGGCTTTAATACTTCTTTTTGATTTTTGGATTACAAGAAAAAAAGATAACTTGGAAGTAAATTTGGAGTCAGTTCCACCAGTTTTTATTAAATCTGAAAAAATGCAGAACTTAAAAGATTTAATGAAATTTTTGGAGTTAGATGAGTCAGAGTGATATAACAAAAATGTGTTCAATGAACAGGTGAACCTGCCATCTAAATCTACTGAAGAAAACGACTAACAAAACAGTGACAGTGATTTAGAATGGTAGTGTTTAATATTTTTTACGTTTATGTTAAACAAGTGTTATGTTCAATAATAAATATTTGCTAAAATTAATCTTTTTGTAGTATTTATTAAGATCTATGGAAAAAGGGCACTATTTCAGCTGTTATTTTTAACGATTTTAGATATGTTAGGCAAAAAAGAAAATGTTTTCAAAAAAGTTTTCAATAAAACCAACATGTGTTCTATAAATATAATACAGGTTACCTTAGAATAACCAACTTCTGATGCTTCAAATACTTTCAATAGTTCTAACTCAAAATGCCAATTTTGTAGAAGTGCCCTTTTTCCATCCAACTCCTCAATTAATTAAAAAGAAAACCTTAAAGTAGTAATTTGTTTTGTAGCCTTAGTAAGACTCATTGTTGAGATATACGAAATGTTTTCGTGTTTTTGTAATTTTTATATACTAAGTAAGAGACGTAGTAATACAAAATAGACCTAAAATGCACATTTTAGAACAAAGCAAAGACTACAAATAAGGTAATATTAAAGAAATTAATTTACTTAAACGCTGGCGTATACAATTGCAGCCAAACTAGAGTGCAGCATCATTAGTCTAGGTCAGCAATTTTTTGGAAAACCGGTACCATTCGCCATTGGAATACAATTAATTTACACACACAGATAACACAGCGAAAGAATCATGTGGTCAATAGCACTACTACTACTAGTATTGAATTTGCTTATAAGAAAGCCAAAAACGATTCATAACTTGTTATTCTCTGTCTGATACTACTTTCTTTTGCACACTCTCATCCAAGTCATCTATGGTTTCCCCTTAATTACATGCGAGAATAACCCATTTGGCTTGAATTCTATAAATAAAAAGACCACAATTAACGTAATTTATTACACTGCATCCACAACAGTGTAACAATCTTAAATCCGTTATGGCGTCAAAGAACTTATCGAGAAAATTTTGTCTGGAGGCTTAATCTATTAAAAATGCACCCACCATCCTCTCACACACTTTTATAATTCCGGTTGGCGTTGTAGCGAACAAACGGAGGATGTTCGGAGTTTCTGAAACGTGGAACATGGAACACTGTGTGCGCGGCATGACAAAATGGGAAACGCGCTCGGAGCGCGGTGTCGTTGACTTCTCTATCCGCCCGTAATTCCCTCTCTCTCTCGCACACACACACTCTCTCTGTGTCTATTTAACTCGCGCGCGCTCATCGCCGATCGTCCGCCGCTGGTCGAAACACGAGGACGGCTAAATGGAGGAACGAAACAAAGTAAGCGGGAAAAAATGTACGTAACGAAAACGAAACGGCAACAACTCTCGATTTCGATTCGCGAAACGGGTACGCGCCGCGCGAACTTGGCAGTGACAATGACATTGGCGAAAAGAATGCCGACGCCGACCAACGAGAACAAAAAAAAAGAAAACAAAAAAATAAGAACAGCAAACAAACAATCTCACGCACTCACGAAATTCACAACGAGCGAGTGCAAATCGTGCGCGGCCTCACCTCGTTTGTTGTACATCTTGTACTTGCTAGTATTTGATTACTAAAGCGGATTAGCGAAAAATACAAAATAAACCTTTAAACGCACAAATTCACAAATAGCATGACGAAATGTCAACGTGGTCAATAGCCGCACTACTACTACTAGAGGAACAAATAATAAGGCCGTACAGATTAACACGAAACAAGCTATCATAAGCTTTAACTAGGTACCTAATTGTATACCTTATATTACGATTTTTAACTTTTATCTCATTAAAAAAAATTGAGTCACAAAAGTTTCTACAACTTCTTTGTTTTGTTAACCCATTTTTACACTTGCTACCCTTGATCCGGTATAACGTCCGGTACTCACTTTTAGTTTTTGTTTTCGGCATTTAAAACATCCTCTGTCAATCGACTTTCATAAATCTTCCTCGCTCTTCTTTTGGCTGGATCACATCCTGCAATCCTTTTTATTGCCTCCTTCATTAAAAATATGTCCCAACCAAGTTTTTTTTCTTCTTTGCAGAAGATAAACGCATCCGCGCCAAGGTGTTGTTTTAATGCAATTATTAAGAGGATGTGGTCTTAATTTTTAAAAGAAAATCGTTTATCGAAACAATATGTTCATAACCAAAATAACTAGCATATTACCATGGTACATTGAAATGTAAACATTAAAAGGACATAACAATACACAAAAAAAATTTTGTACATAAAAAATCAATTGATTTTCGTCTTTTTGCGGTTATATAATGATAGCATATGTGATTATAAATAACAGTTGGTATGATGGAAAGCCAGCAATACAAAAAAGTGTTCAATAGAGTACAGTCGAAAACTGCAACATTAAGGTGCATATAAGACACTGCATTCTTTACGAATTCCAACAAGGAAAAATGCTGCAAGAGCGTGCGAATCGATTTGTTCCTTTCTTGGCAAAGGTGTTGTATCGTACGATGTGTGCGCATTTTGGTTTAAGCGGTTTAAAAGCGGTGACTTATAAGACGTGATATGAGATAGACCCAAAAAGAATTCCTTCTTTATAAGTCTTTCTCATATCATGGGTTCTGCATAAACTCACTAAAACAAATAAACTGCATAATTACATTTAATTTTAAAGCTCTAATATCCAAGAATGCAAAAAATGGAAAGGGCATTTACATAGAAAACCTCTGGTCTTAGAGGATTATTTTCTTTATGTAAATTTTAGGAACTTTAAGAATTATTAGTATGAGAACATATTTTTTCTTTTTCAGAGAATAATGCGTTACTTTGATAAAATTCGTGTTTTAACTGTGGCTGAAATTTATGCTCCAAAAATCATTGATTTTATTAATTTAGTCTTCCGTTTATTAAATAACTGTATTATCTTTTTCTTGTTTTTGCTAAAAATATATTTGATAGTTAACATCGTTAATTTTCTGTCTTGTATATTTATTCACTGTGACCTGCATGCGGCACTAATCATTGAAAAAAAAACTATATAAGTTAGTTTGTTTATTTTAGTAACAACACATGTTCGCATGCTTGAATTATATTATTTGCTTAACCCGTTTAATTCAAATGGTAATAAAATTACAATATATAAATGGATTTGATATGTAATTCTTTAGGTCAGTATATTTTTGTCCATCGACTTTACTACTGACATGGGGCGTCATTATATGTATCCCAATAGCCAATAAGTACAGTACAACCTTATTTAAATGGACTAGTAATTAACATTGTTAATACTGATTTTGACAAACTGAAAAAATAAAATAAAAATATGATCTAACAAATTTAACATTTATTTGGAATACACAATAAACAGAATATATAATAATGAAATGTATTAAAATCCTTTAGTTCGTTATAGAAAATTAAATAATAAATTTAAAAATACGAAAACATTTCGTGAATCTACAACAGTGAGTCTTAGTGAGAAGTAGTTATTTCAAATTAATTTGTTTTGTAGTCTTAGTAAGACTCACTGTTGTAGATTCACGAAATGTTTTCGTATTTTTAAACAGAATATTAGTATAGTCGCACTCCCACATTACCAAAAGCTGACTCCCTTCAGCACTGGTTTACAAAATGGCGCATTAAAATTAATCCCCATAAATCACAGCTCCTTATTCCTTACCACAGCACCAATAATTCCCCTTACAATGTCTCAATTTCCCAAACCATTATCCCCCTCAGTTTCCGTTCAGCACTTAGGCATAACCATAGATCCAGAAATCAATTTTAAAAAAACACAGCTAGTATGAAAAACAAAATTACCATACGGGCAAAACATTTTGGATGCTTAACCTATAAAAAATAATAGTATTACTACTAAAACTTCAGTAAAAATATATAAAATGATTTGTCGCCCATTACTGGACTATGGTTGTGTCCTCTATCCCAATCCCACCAATCCTACCTCCCGTAATATTCAAGTTTGTGAGCAAGCATCCCTTCGTACCCTAACAAAACTCCGTCATCCTCTCAATCATTTACATAATCCTTCCAATCAGCTCCTTTATGATACTACCTTAGTTATTCCCATCCAAGAACGCCTTCGATTCCTATCAGAAAAATTCTCCAAAAATCCTTTCAACTTTCACATATTATCCCTATACTGTATTCCTAGAAACCCAAATCTAATCCCTAAATTTAAAAACCCACATTCTACCATTTTTTACTTCATTTCATCATTTCATGCACCTACTCATTAAAGATTGACGCCATATGACTGGACAAATCAAGGCAGAAAGACCTCTGGTAGATAGCCTTTTGACAGATTAACATACTAACATCTCATCAATTATTTATTATTTAAATGCTAAATTTTATTGTACATATCTGTTAATAAAGATTTATATACTACTAGTATAGTCGAGCCACCGAGAGCCGACTGTGACCCTCGCTTTATATTGAAGGAATAAGACACACGTTCCGTCTTTCAATTATATCCTGGTCATACCAGAATGATGATAGAAAGAGACAGATATTAATTGCTATATGGTTCTTAGCACGAAAATGCACGAGTCGCAGTCAGCTATCGACGGATCGACTATAGTAGTAGTGTTAGTCTATCAAACAAGTGGTCCTTCTGCCGTATTTTAGTGTATTAATGTTTGTACAAATGATCTTCACCCATCCAATTGATAGAATAATATTTTATCTGGATTGGTCATCTTTCATCCGCCCAGGCCAATCAAAATGATAAGGTGTCCTTTTCTATTTATATTTTTTTCGTTCGCTCAAATGGTAATTTGAGTTGTAAATGGTAATTCAATAAAAAATTAAGATGAAAGTTTTTAACAATGAAAATCAATTTATTCCTGTGTGACATTTTGTAAGTAAGAACCGCTCTCTTCACGTAAAACGTTACACGCAATCTTTAACCTATAGACAAGCCGTCGGGAGCTGACTGTGACTCGTGCATTTTCGAACTAAGACTGCAAGGCAATTAATATCTATTTCGTCCTATAATCATTCTAGGATGACCGGGACAGAATGAAATGAAATATTCCTCTAATATAGCGCGATGAGTCTCCATCATCTATCGGCGGCTTGGCTATATTAATATCTTCTTGTCAATGCTGTCACTTGTCCACAATTGTTATAGAAACCTGAAAATATTGTGCAGCAATTTAATACCAACTACTTAAAAAGTAACTTTTTATATACTATTATTGTAATTTATAATTGTAAGTGATGTCAATTGCCGATTTTTTTACAATATGTGAAATTGGTTAGCGATATTTAGTCAAAAAAACGAAAGACCGTCAAATTTCTAAATAAAAACTGCGAGGATCTTCATAAAATAAGAACCGAATGCGCTCCTCTCTCTTCGCCTACGCACAATCATTTTACATCTTCTCTGGTGTCACAGCCTCAAGTTGCTAGCGAAAATATTGTACAGCGATTCTATTTATCTACCAGATTATCCATTACAAATGCAAATACATTCGCCCTGCTAATATTCATTGGCAACTCGTGGAAGTTAATGAGGAATGTGAGATGATTGAAGAAAATGTGCGAAAATTTATTTTTCTTTTTCTAATTTTTGGAAACATATTTATCCACTATTGTTATTAACGAGTATTTTCTTTTAAAAAATATATTTTACAAACAAATAGTAGTTTTAGCCCAAATTAACCTTCAAATCCCACACCCAAAACTTTAAGGCGAGTTTAAAGAGGAAAGCACAACATTTTAAAGTTTTAACGTACCAAAATAATGAAATATCTACATACACAGCCGTCCATATTTATAAAACGATTTGTAGGCCTCTTCTTGAATATTCCGCTCTCATATTCGATAATCCCCGTCCCACCGTCTTAAGAAATCTCCAGGTAGCAGAATGATCAGCCCTTCGCATCCTTACTAAAATCACACACGCCCTTAATCCCACTCATAACCCAACTTTCTGTAAGAATTAACCCAAGTAATTCCTATTCAAAAGCATCTGAAACACCTATCCCAAACATTTGCCAAAAATCCCCATAACCGCGAAATCCTTAACCAGTTGTATAATACTCGCAACTCTTTAATCACTCCAAAGCCAAAACACCCAGAATCATCATCATCATCAATCATCAATTCATCTCATCAGTTCATAATGACATTAGTGATCATAACTTTTGAATGACAGAAGACAGTTAAGCTCGTAAGACATTAGTAATCTTGACGTTTTTAGACAGTTAAATCCAGGTTGAAAGACCGCGGGTCGATAGCCACTGATTAGAAGAAATCTTAAGTCTGCTACTTCACTGTATATACTGTATTATTTACTTCTATTAATAAATATGTTTTCTCTCTCTAGAAGGTTTAGCGATGGGTTAATCGTTGAGCCCATTGTTGGCTGAAATATTTATGAATCATTTAACCAACAGTTGATGACATCTTAGCTTGTTTTATAGATAGTAATAAACAACTAGCAACCTCGATCCAAAAATTAAATTTATTGTCATTCAGAAACCAATAACAATATTAAATATTTAGATCGGTATATTACAAAATCTAAGAATAATCTCTTTTTGGATATTGAAACCCATCCTTTACTGATTTCGTTATTCCAAACCATTCTAGTCATCCTCATGAATATAAAATGGCTGCCTTCAATTTAATAATCCATAGAGCATTGAGTTTACCCTTATCGAAATTGCCAGAAAAAAAAAACGATTTTACTATAATTAAAAGTATAGCATATAGGATACAATAGCAGTAATATTAATAAATTTTTTTAAATACACTTATTTGTGGTGGCCAATTTTGGCAAAGTTAATCTCAAAATTCAGAATACTTTTAAAAAGCACAGTATTACAAGAGCACTTCGAAGATTAAAAATTTAATTTTGAATCTGAAAATCATGCGTAATGAATTTAGCAAATCCGGTAACTATAAGTTAACCTGATAATATTGTCAAGGTGTGTAATTGGGCAATCTGGTCGGAATTTCACTATCAGATTAAAAGAACATCTGCGCTCTCTTTGCCTTAAACAAATTCAGAAGTAAACTTTTGCCAAACATCTATAGACGAGAATCATTCTTTTGGCGAGGATGTACTCTTCATAATACATTACGCCGAAAAGGGGCAAAAAATTGACCTCCTCAAATCATTGGAAATTTATAAAGCCCGCGCTAATCCTCCCATAATTAACGACCACATTATTAATCGAATGTGCACTTAAATTTTCAACGCTTTTTCTTAAGATTATTCCATACGTAATTTGTTGTTATACATTACATTTAGTTCTGATAATGGCAAGTCAAGTCGCTATTACAAGTATTGTAATATCGTTCAGCATTTATTGTTTCTAATATATAATAACTATAGTTTAGTCAACGTTAAATAAAAAACAAAGTTAAAAAAAGTGTTTTCCTTTATATTAGAAACAATAAATGCTGAACGATATTACAATACTTTAAAGAACCTTCGGTGTACAATAAAGAGACAAAATTTGGATTCTCCACAATAATGCACGCCCGCATATTGATATCAAAATGCAAGCGTTGCTAGAGATGTTTGAACGAAAATATCTCGACCACCTACCTTAATAGCCCTGACCTCGTATCTACCAACTATCCAATATCTTTTATCCTTTAAAAACTTATTTATATTTATATCGTTGTGCTCCTTTACAACATAATAAGAAGAAAATAATAATAATGTGTGGATTTTATTTGAAACAGGTGCTTATTCGCCAATGGGTCAAATTAATCTGTTTTACAAACACTTTTACCAAAGTGGAATGCCCGTTTGTACAAAAAACTATGTAATAAGAATATTTGTTTTTATAAAATATCACAGACTTAAAATAAATAAAGCATCATACCTTATATATGTATATTATACAAAATATGAAAATTTTAGTCGAGTTGGGCTGACCAAGATCACTTTTTTGATTAATCTTCCATTTAAACAAAAGAATATACTATACAGGGCGAGTCTCTAACTTGGAATAAATCATAGAAAGTTTATTTTATTTAAAATATGCTCAGATAGGTCGTATAGTATTTTAAATTGCGCTCTTTTGATGTAATAAAATTTTTAAGCGTGTCCCAAATATGAGATATGACGTCATCGACTATTTTTTTAATGGCAACCCTAATTTTTACCACTATTCTTAAAGAGTATATCAAGTTACACGTGTGTGCCAAATTTAAAATTTTTATTTCTTGTCATTTATCAAATTTGAAAAATTAATTCAACTTAATAATCTTCCTTCAATAAATGCTCAAAATGTTGTCCATTTTCTAACTGACAATACCCTAAACGGAACTGAAACTCGTTTAGAACATTTTTAATTACTTCGGTGGAAATTAGCCTACACTAATGTCTTATTCGTTCTTTTAACTCCTCTATATTTGCCGATTTGGTCTTAAAAACTTTGCTTTTCAAGTACCCCCATAAGAAAAAGTCTATAGGTGTTAAATCCGGAGACCTGGGTGGTCATTCAACTGGTCTTCTTCTGCCAATCCATCTTCGTGGAAATACATTATAATTACATTACATTTCTACAGGGCAAGGAAGTTCGAAATAGCCAAATTCGGAATTAGCTCTTCCTCCAAAAATTGTAAATATCCCACTCCATTGAGATTGTTTGTGAAGAAAATTGGTCCTATAACTCGGTCACCAACAATCCCTGTCCAAACATTAACATTGAGTGTGGCCTTCCCTCATCCAGTGTGGGTCTGCCCAATAACGGTAATTTTGACGATTTACCTCACCATTTAACATAAACGTTGATTCATCAGAATTTTCTATGTTTAGAACATTTCATAATTTTTTCGCAAAATTAGAGTCTTCTACCCGTATCATCTTCGGTGAGTTCCTGGAGGATTGTCATTTTATAAGGATGCAATTTTTGCTATCTAAGGATTCTTGACACTGAAGACTGGCTAATATTGAGTTCCCTAGCCATCGGTCTAGAAGAGACATGATGATTTTCCTGAACATAGAGAAGTATATCAATTTTGACATCTTCACTGAGCGTATTCTGACGATGATTATTTGTTTTGCTTAAGTGCCCATTGTCCCTAAACAGTTTTCACCTTGCTTACGGTACTTTGCGATATGGCTGGTAAATCAGAATACTTCTCTCTAAATAAATAAATAACTTCATTTTGTGTTCTTATCCTATCTCCATAGCCAATCATCATTAAAATTTCGATTTTGGGGGTTTCAGTTAAGAACGGCTTGTTGGTATAATTTTTCGATAAACGGTGAACAACAGTCAACACAACAGAGGAACGACTAATACTCTCCTCGCTCAAATATGCGTAGAATGCGACGCTACACTTCTTACTTGTTTTTATAACTATACGTCAAAATGATAAACGTTAGTTCGACAAAAAATGATAAACCAGCACCTTTTGGTATTCCACATGCATAAACATTGAATTAATAAGTTGACTTAGATTTATTCATTCTTCAAATTAGATGTTTGTTAAATATCTTGTAAATGACAGGAAATAAAAATTTTAAATTTGGCACACATATGAAACTTGATATACTCCTCTTTGAGAATAGTGAGAAAAAAAAGTAGGGTTGCCATTAAAAAAATAGTCGATAACGTCATATCTCATATTTGGGACAAGCTGTATAAAATTTTATTACATCAAAAAGTGCGCAATTTGAATAACTAATCGACCTGTCCGAGCATATTTTCAAAAAATAAACTTTCTATGATTTACTGAATTTATTTCAAGTGAGAGACTCGCCCCGTATATAAAACAATACTGCTTCAGAATACTTGCAGTACTATTAAAGAACTATTATGGGGAAAACGAATGAAAACAAATGATAATATTAAAGATACGATCAACGGTTGACTAAATGCACCGATGGTCGACATCTATGATGAAGGAATCGTCAAACTAATCCCAACTCGAACGGAATGGGACTTGAACTATTCTGTACATTCCCATATTGTTATCTAAATGTCAAACATAATATGTAAGGAATATACGCGTACAAATAATTTATATGCATAATAAACACTCAAGTCATTTATATCAGCACGCTAAGGGGAGAGAGTATTTGAGTTAAATGTTATTCTACTCAAACCCAATCCTCTCCGTCGCTGTATGATATTTAACGAGATCCAGCAGTGGTTTTATTTAGGATTTATACAATTTATTATTATTATTTTTCCACGTTTTTATATAATTTTATAATGTTGCAAATTTGAGAAATAAGATGAAAGTAATATGCAACAATAATTTTCTTCAGGCTTATTTCTTGCAAAAAATAAAACACTGCTTTTTAAGTATAATAATATAACTGCTGCTAATAATATAATATTTAGGAACTACAGTCTAAACATAATGTGGGTAGATATTAAAGTATTAAACATTAGCTTGCACCTGCAAAAGGTGTTGCTATTTTCTGATGGCCGAAATATTAATTCCTCGTTCAACCCGCGGCGAAACATTTCTTAATTAACATGAAAAGAATCCAAGAGTTTTGGATTCTTTTCATTATTTCAATAGTGAAAAATAATTAATTAATAAAAAAAAGTGTGAAAAATTCCTTTATCTACGATCGTACAGAAAGTAGACGCTTTTTGCATCATTTTTCATTGTAAAAGTAGCTTTTTAAAGCACTAGTGCTTTTTTACGTTTTTATTGCACGGTAATGTCAAACTGTTTTTAGTGCACAGATATGTCAAATTTGACAGATGAATATATTTCGACGAAAAACTTATTTTTTTAATAATTGGTACAAATAACTAATAAACTATAAATAAAATATATAATACAAACCAAATGGCAGATTTAAGAACCCTGAAGATTTCATTTAATGCAAGTCGAAGCGATTACAATGAAGCGAACATTTTTTTCATAAATAATAATGGCGGCCGACATTTGTGCAACTTGTTTACTGGTTGCTAAGTAACGCTTTCATTAGTGCACTGCGGGTAAAATATGTTTTCATTAATTGAATTATTGAAATGACATTAAAATATTACTCATAAGAATATATTCTTTGAAATCCTTTACGATCGAAGATAAAATTTTGTAAAGCACACGTGTAAAAAGTTTCTTTATTGCACTCCTGGCTTTAAAAAAACTCGCTCGTTCCTCGCTCGTGTTTTTAAACGCCAGTTCGTGCAATAAAGCATCACTTTTTACACTTGTACCTTAAATAACTATTATCTACGATCGTACAGAAAGTAGACGCTTTTTGCATCATTTTTCATTGTAAAAGTAGCTTTTTAAAGCACTAGTGCTTTTTTACGTTTTTATTGCACGGTAATGTCAAACTTTTTTTATTGCACAGAATTGTCAAATTTGACTAATGAATATATTTCGACGAAAAACTTAATTTTTTATTAATTGATACAAATAACTAATAAACTATAAATAAAATATATAATACAAACGAAATGACAGATTTAAGAACTCTGAAGATTTCATTTAATGCAAGTCAAAACGATTACAATAAAGCGAACATTTTTTCCATAAATAATAATGGCGGCCGACATTTGTGCATGTTGTTTACTGGTTGCTAAGTAATGCTTTCATTAGTGCACTGCGGGTAAAATATGTTTTCTTTAATTGAATTGTTGAAATGAGATTAAAATATTATTCATAAGAATATATTCTTTGAAATCCTTTACGATCGAAGATAAAATTTTGTAAGGCACACGTGTAAAAAGTTTCTTTATTGCACTCCTGGCTTTAAAAAAACTCGCTCGTTCCTCGCTCGTGTCTTTAAACGCCAGTTCGTGCAATAAAGTATCACTTTTTACACTTGTACCTTAAATAACTATTATAACTCTCTATTTACGTAACAGGTGAATAAAAATTCCGTTTAAAATTAATTTAATTTATTATTAAATTATTATTATTAAATTTATTTCTTTTTCAAATCTTGAAACAAAGATTTTGTAACAGAAATAAATGGATTCAAATTAGTATTCATTTTTACTTTCCCTATATAGTATATATAGGGGAAGTATTGTTTTCGTGCGAGAAAATGTCTGTGGGCGCTGTATCTTAAAAACGAATGATCCAATTGAGATGAAACTTTAAACTTAAGATTTTATCGTTAAAAACTGGAACTGAAAAGCTTTTGGTGAACATTCATAAACCGGAAGTGGTTGTTTACTCGAGGCCGTTTTTTGTTTTTACGTGATATTTTTCTAAATACGAAAATTTTAAAAAAAAACGGTTCAAACAAAAGTTAAAGGGAATGAAAAACTGAATAAATTTTATTCAAGTATATTTTTCATAAAATAATTCTTAACTTTCGAGAAAAAAAATAAAAATTGAAAATTTTGAGATTTTTTGCCAATTGCTATTAAACTATTGGAGCTACATGAGATTTATATAACAAATAATTGTAGATAATTCAAAATTAAACAAATTACTAAGAATAGCCTTTTTGCGTAAACCTCATAGTTTTCGAGAAAAATATAGGGAAAGTACTATGATGGCCACATCACCATTTATAGTAATATAGAAATAATATTCAGGGTATCCCTTTAAAGCGGAATTATTCTTCAAAGTTCAAAAAAAAAATATTAATTGGCTGAAAGACCGGCTGTCGATGGGTAATGAATAATAAGAGAAGCAGCATAATAATTTATATATCGTATTATTGTAATAGTATCTTCAATAAAGATGTTTATCTCTCTATTATTAATATTATTATAACAATTAAACGCTTTATTAGTATAAAAACAGTAGTACCACAAGATAAAATGTAAATATTTTTTTATTGGCGCACCTTACTAAAATTTAAAGAATACTACTAGAAAGATTAGGTTTAGATTTGAAAATTTTTCAACCATTTCTCCACATTGAAAAGACTATAGACCCTGTATAATAATAATAATTTAATAGTATGAGTTAGCCAGGGAAGTAGTTGATTCGACAAATGATCAATTTTTATACATGTCCAAGTAAGTATGTAACATATGGGAAACATTTTTAATATTAATTATTGTTTATAAAAGTTGGTGCTTGGTCTTAAACATACAAAAAAGACAAAACAAATGACATACGGTTTCAATCAACAAAAAAATTAATTTCTTTGAACATAACAATTCTAATGATATTATTAATAAAATAACAATCACTCGATGTGATCTTCTTCCCTCTCAATACATAAATTTGTTCTTCTGTTAAAATCTCTTATTACATTTTCAAGAATATTGCGATGATTATTTAAATATCTTACACCATTTCTAATTGTATTTTCCAAATCCTCTAAATTTCCAAAAGGCCTCTCAGAACAAACGCTGTTTCTTAACCACCCCGATAAAAAGTAATCACAGGGATTTAGATCGAGTAAGCGGGCAGGCCATAAAAATCTTGAATGTCTTCAAATCCATTTCTCATCAAATTGTTCATTTAAATATTCAACTTCAACTCGAGTACAAAGTGCAGGTGCCCCATCTTGCATAAACCAAAGAGAATTTCTTGTAGCTAAAGGTAACATGTCCAATTCATTTTCCAATTCCATCTTTAAAAATTCTAAATATCTTGCTGAATTTAAACTCTGCCGAAATATGTAAGGCCCTATAATATTTCTGTTCAAAATTACACACCAAACATTTATTTTTCGAGAATATTGATTTTTGCAGATAAATCGGAATGCTGGATTTTCTGTTGACCATCATATAGTTATCGCGCATATTAGCACCAACTCTGCCATGTCTTATACAGCTAATCGTTCCACCATAATTTATACACGATAGCACAAAACTGAGCATACTTGATAAAATTGGCTTAAAAAGTGCAAAAGTTATAAAAATTGTTCATTATCTTGCTAATATAGCGTCGAATGTCATTTGTTTTGTCTTTTTTGTATGTTTATAAAGAATAAAATTTTCTGAGAAATTAATAATAAAAAAGTTTCCCATATGTTGTATACTTACGTGAACACGTTGTATATTATAAAGCGATTAGAAATATTTATAGTTGTCAACAAACTATATTGCCAATTACTAATTATAGTGTAAACAATTTATATTTTATAATCAGCAGTAACAATTTATCGTTCATTATTGATAATTTTTTCAAAGGCATAAATATGAACGTGTGTTTACACTTTATCACGATATTTATTATACTTCAATGACTAAGCCCGAAACAATGCTTATTATTCGACTCTTCTGATCACACCGTGTATGCGACGGTGTAATACTATCTACAGATATTTTCAATTTCATAATCGGTGTGCACGTGTTTAGACTGACAAACGTTTGATAATCAGTAGCCACCTGCACGATTTCGAGGCATTCTTCGAATTATCTAGAAATTCTTAGAATGTATTCAAAACGTCTAATGCTTTAATTTGTACATTTATTGGAATTTTAATATCCAGTTTTAAGATTTATTAATAATAATAGTTATTTAAGGTACAAGTGTAAAAAGTGATGCTTTATTGCACGAACTGGCTTTTAAAAACACGAGCGAGGAACGAGCGAGTTTTTTTAAAGCCAGGAGTGCAATAAAGAAACTTTTTACACGTGTGCCTTACAAAATTTTATCTTCGATCGTAAAGGATTTCAAAGAATATATTCTTATGAGTAATATTTTAATGTCATTTCAATAATTCAATTAATGAAAACATATTTTACCCGCAGTGCACTAATGAAAGCGTTACTTAGCAACCAATAAACAAGTTGCACAAATGTCGGCCGCCATTATTATTTATGGAAAAAATGTTCGCTTTATTGTAATCGCTTAGTCTTGCATTAAATGAAATCTTCAGAGTTCTTAAATCTGCCATTTGTATTATATATTTTATTTATAGTTTATTAGTTATTTATATCAATTAATAAAAAATTAAGTTTTTCGTCGAAAATTTGTGCTATAATATATTCATCTGTCAAATTTGACATTACCGTGCAATAAAAACGTAAAAAAGCACTAGTGCTTTAAAAAGCTACTTTTACAATGAAAAATGATGCAAAAAGCGTCTACTTTCTGTACGATCGTAGATAATAGTTATTTAAGGTACAAGTGTAAAAAGTGATGCTTTATTGCACGAACTGGCGTTTAAAAACACGAGCGAGGAACGAGCGAGTTTTTTTAAAGCCAGGAGTGCAATAAAGAAACTTTTTACACGTGTGCCTTACAATATTTTATCTTCGATCGTAAAGGATTTCAAAGAATATATTCTTATAAGTAATATTTTAATGTCATTTCAATAATTCAATTAATGAAAACATATTTTACCCGCAGTGCACTAATGAAAGCGTTACTTAGCAACCAGTAAACAAGTTGCACAAATGTCGGCCGCCATTATTGTTTATGGAAAAAATGTTCGCTTTATTGTAATTGCTTCGACTTGCATTAAATGAAATCTTCAGAGTTCTTAAATCTGCCATTTCGTTTGTATTATATATTTTATTTAGAGTTTATTAGTTATTTGTATCAATTAATAAAAAATTAAGTTTTTCGTCGAAAATTTGTGCTATAATATATTCATCTGTCAAATTTGACATTTCTGTGCAATTAAAACAGTTTGACATTACCGTGCAATAAAAACGTAAAAAAGCACTAGTGCTTTAAAAAGCCACTTTTGCAATGAAAAATGATGCAAAAAGCGTCTACTTTCTGTACGATCGTAGATAAAAGTATTAATATGAAAAATTATTTTCAATTAGCATTTCTGCACTATTTTTTACATTATGATTAATGTAAAAAGTTACCAGACAACCGTTAAAACAACTACTCCTCATACTAATGCACCGCCAAGCATTGAATTATATAACTGTTTTCTTCGATCAAAGAATGATTTAATTAAATAATTAAGTACAGTAATACAGTAACTTAACTTCGCATAACTCACAAATACATATTTAAGAATTATTTGGAAAATCTAATATATACCTTATGAAATAATTTAGAGTCTAGAGGAGTAAAGTAAAAGTTGTATTATAACCTAGCTTTATTTAAATTATTATTACTATTACCATTATTACAATCAACGCTTTCCTAATCTTACCTTATCTTAAAGTAAATAAGACAGTTTTATACTTTCAAACACGTTGATGCACTATAAACTAGTAACTATAATTTTTAAAGCTGGAGTTACTACAAATATTTTGAAGATGACTGTTACTAATAATTGCAATTCACAATCTACAGTACCAAACCAAATATGAATATAAATTTAATAGAAGTAAAAATCACATTAAAACAAAAAGGGATTAATTACATTTCTTTGTTATCTTAAATTAACGTAGGCGTTTCAAATAGGTTACAATGGTATAATTAGTTTATTTGCTAACCTTTATCACAGAAGATTCTTTCAATAACATAATAATATTGCAATGATGTGTGGAATTTTACCGTGCGCATTTTTTACAAAAACTTGTATAAACTGCGACCTTGCTGTAATTTGAGAAGAACATTATCGTGTTACGATGTTGCTACCTCAAGTACACACAATCTTCGAAACATATGATTTTATATTTTACCAATACATATTTATAATAAGTGGTTTTAACAATGTAAAATTTAAGAAATTTATTTTATAAATATAAATAAAGTAAACAATACCAAAATAAATATACTGTTTAATAATTTATGTAGATACTTTAAATAATATCTCGAGGATATTGAATCTATATATTATGTTGACTAAACACAAGTAAAACCAAATTTTAAATGAGCAGCTCGACCTGTGGTACATCCCTATTTTTAAAGCACTTGTGTAAAAGTTGATATTGAAAATCGTGTTTTTCAAGATAAATGGACTAACGATTACATTTTTATTATGCAAAAAAACAAGCACGTTTGTTTAATTTGCCTCGAAAGATATATCAGTGGGAAAAGAATTTAATTTAAAACGCCACTTTACATCAAAACATTCTAGTTATAGTATTCTCAATGGGCAACAAAGACAACATAAAATAATAAATTTGAAAAAATGTTTATCTGCGCAACAGACTTTTTTCCACAAAGTGATTTATGAAATAGTATTGTACGAGCAAGTTTTATAATTAGTGAGAAAATTGCAAAGCATTCTAAACATTATTCTAAAGGTGATTTTGTTAAAGAGTGTCTTAGTGCTGTCGTTAAAGAACTGTGCCCTGAAAAGAGCGACGATATAGAAAAAAATTCTTTCTCGCTGGAATATAACAAGACGTATCGATGATATGGCCAACGATATCAAATCAAACCTTAAGTTACGTGCGTCGCTGAAGTTTGAGGCATTTTCAATTGCTCTCGATGATAGCACAGATACTACCGATACCGCACAATTAGCTATTTTTATTCGCGGAGTTGATATCAAATTTAATTACATGGAAGAATTGCTGGCTCTTCGACCTATGAAGGATACCACACGAAGAGAAAACATTTTCGAAGAAGTAAAAGCAGCTTTTGATCAATTTGAGCTTAAATGGGAGAATCTTAGTGGAATTTCTACTGATGGTACTCCAGCTATGGTTGGTTCTAATTTAGGAGTTGTCAATAGAATTAAATTGGAACTATATAGTAGGAATATTGACACTGAAGATTTGAGTGTATTTCACTGCATTTAACATCAACAAAATTTGTATGCAAAATCGATCAAATTTACACATGTAATGAAAACAGTAGTTTCTTGCATAAATTTCATTAAATCAAGCACTTCACCACCGTCAGTTCCAAACTTTTTTGGAAGAACTGCAGTCTGGAAGATCTGACATTTTATTGTGAAGTGCGCTGGTTAATTAAAGCAACAATGTTAAAACGATTTTATGTTTTGAAAAATGAGGTATTTGTGTTTATGGATATGAAAGAAAAACCTGTACAAGAGCTAAAGAACACAAATTGGGTCTGAGATCTTGCGTTTCTCGTTGATGTAACAAGTCATATGAATTAATTAAATACAAAGTTGCAAACCCAAGAACAACTTGTTCATGAACTGAATGGTCACGTCAAGTCATTCCAAAATAAATTAAGACTTTGGGAAAATCAGCTCCGAACAGGGTATACCTACCATTTGCCCACTCTTGCAAATCATAAAGATCATGCCAACTTCGAAACGTTTGCAAACGAGTTACAATTTTTAAGAGATGAATTCAACACCAGATTTAAAGATTTTTGCTGCCAAGAAGCAAGTCTGAAAATGTTTTCCTCCCCATTTGATATGGAAATAGAAGAAGCTCAATTTTTATTGCAAATGGAACTCATTGAATTGCAAGAAAAATCCAATCTTAAGGTGATATTTAGAGACACGCCGTTAACCAATTTTTATAGAAAATATGTACCAACCGATAAATTTCCAAATCTCGCATCAGCTCAGAAAAAAAATTCTTTATTTGGCTACATACAAATGTGAGCAGCTATTTTGAGAATGAAGTTTGTTAAATCAAAAACACGTACAAGATTAACAGACTCACATTTGGAGAACACTCTGCGTGTTGCGACATCCGATATTTCATCAAATATTGATTATTTGGTGAAAAATATGAAGGCAGTCTTCCCATTAAATATGTTTGTACTTGTTCATTTTAATCTATTTTCTGAAAGTCAGTTCTAATAAATGAATACATATATGTACATATGTGTTGATATTTTACATTTTTTTTTATGGAATGTTAAAACCAAATTAATATAATATCATTTCCTTAAATCAAAATACGAATCTCTCCGTTCCTTATAAATTCAAATAAAAGGTCTGGCCCGCGATTTTAGGTTGAATTTGTTTTCCGGCCCGCTGTCTTGATGAAGTTGCACATGCCTGTTCTATAGTATCAAATTTTCCGTTTTTTTGTTACACATAAATAATAATAGCTTATACTACTACTATAAAACATCAGGTATTGAAAAAGTTTTGATCAATCAAAAAATTTTATCTCAACGTCGTTTATTTTCATTTTCCGAATAGAATTATAATACATTTAATAAAAGTCCTTTATACTAATAAAATTATTTAAATAGTCGTTTATTAACGATACAACACTCACACTGCTTGGATCGGTCACCGAGTCTTCTAAATCTATAACACTATGTTATTATCGATACTTTTTCCCGACGATCCCACTTGATTACTGTTATTTAATATTGATTTCGTAGACTTGTTATGTACTTCTAATTTATTATTTAGTATTTTGTATTAACTCCGGTCAGTTTTTTTGTAGTCAGAATATATCAATATTATCAAGTGATAACTTGATTGCGATTAATCCATTGTCATGCTTTGCTAAATGATGACAAAGTAAGGAAACTAATAATAATCACATTCACAACTTCAAATTTTAAATGCGAATATAAACAAACGATTTCGATTTAAAATGAAATATCGCTATAAAAAAAAACTATACCATAGGGCTGAAAGACCGTCGGTCGATAGCTATCTAACACACTAACACTCATACCATCATAAATGTATTATATTTGTCTTATCTGTATTTTTGTTTGTTATTAAAGATGTTGTACATATACTATACCATTTAAATTTTTACAACTTCTTTGAATTTTGCAAAGTTTAATTAAATTAGCATTAAATTAATCAAGAAAACTGCTTTCATTACTAAAAATACCATGTTTTGTAAAATCTAAGACTTCCATTTCTTGAGATTATTCCATATTTTTATTATTTATGTTTAATCTTATAAAGAAAACACACCAAAATTTTCTTTTTTCAAGAATTTTTCATAATATCTTACTTTAGCTTATCGGTATTTCCTATCAAAATTTCAAGAAATTTATTTGATGATTCTAAAGTTTTCTCTTATAATTTTCTAGTTGTTCATCAATTTCTCATTATTTTCTCGAAATTTTCCATTTAATTTTTTTCTAATTTAACCTAACTTTTAATTTTAATTTATTTTAATCTAACTAATTTTTTCTTTACTTTAATAGATTTTTCTTTAAATAACAAATTGCAAAAAACGAGTGTGTTTAACAATTATTCTTACAGATTTTTTGAATTTTTTATAGCTTCTTTTTTCGAGAATGTTTATCATTTAAAATTTCCAGCAATTCTCTATTCTTCTCCATAATTTTAAGCATTTCCCCACATTTCTTAAATCCTCCCATCATTTTCTTTGATATTTTTTGATGCTGGGCAATTTTTCTTCAAGATTTATATGATTTTTGTTAACATTTTTCTTCAATTATTGGAGAATAATCTACATTTCATGTTTTATCTTATTAGAATGTAGAAGAAAATTGTTTCCATTTCTCACCTTAGCTTATCACCACGTCTTTTCATAATTTTTACGATAATTCTTAAAAAATTCAGTTCGAATTATAAGACTAAAAACTTTTAACTCGATTACAAAAACTAACACAAGAATTTATTCATGCTTGACAATAATGTTTTCTTAAAGGCACTCTATTTAGTTAAATGACAGAAGTAAACTTTGTTTATATGACACACTTTATTCTTTTCTTAGTGACTATAGTTTTGACACAATTTTGCTAGTCATTATCAAATTAGTTTTCTTCAAAAATTCTTCTCTCAGAATTTAGTATTCTTCCTAAATGCTTTCATATATTTTGGCAGAAAATATTAAAGTCCGAGAAGAAATAACATAATAAGAATTTTAACTAAAAATAAAAACTTTATAATGACATTATAAATCGTCTAAACTTAAGTTGTGAATTACAACGTAGTAACGGTCGTACAATTTCTATGAAAAAAAATTGCATTCGCAGAGAAATGAATAGCGTTAACAGATTAGTTTTTACAAAGGATAAAGTACCTTGTTATGACATTGGACAAACAAAATGGACAAACAAGTAAGGAAAGAAAATGTGACCACAAAACTTCGACTGATGGAACGAATTATGTTTACGTGGGAAACTAAAGTTTATTTTATTAAATTCTTATAAAAATTGGTTACATTATTTTTATCTCATGAATGGAAACACTATTTGTTTATACAATATCTTATCAATTTGAAAGTATTGATTAGCTAGAAAGAACATTAAATAATAGCAATAATAGTGTAACCAAGAATTTCTACTATTACTGTCACAATTATCCAAGTCGGAATAAATGATTTAAACTAAACTGAATATTCATACCTTGATTAACGCTCATAAGGTTATTCAAAACAAACGATTTATTTGCATTCTGCATTGTTTTTTTTTTATAGTATAATAATAATTAAATTAATGGCTCTATGGTTCAAGGTTTGTTTTGGAAAGTTCAAATGATAGAAAATAATAATAATAATATCAATCGATTGGGGTCTGCTTTTAATGCATAATTCTAAACTACTGAACTAAACCCAAAATTATCGGACTGTCCGCGTTCCATAATAAGTCTTGTTTAACAACAACAACAACGTTCGTGCATCCATTTAAACAACAGAACACAAAACGACGTGGACCGAGAAACCTAAAATATGCAACAACACGCGAGCGATCGCCAATTACGCTCAGGTAGATCCGTTTTTTCGTAGTACGTCCCTAATGTCTTGACGAATCCAAAATAAACGACCACCTGGCACAAACAGGAATTAACAAGACAAGTCGGGAACACGAAACGTGAAATAAGACGGATAAAAACTGGGGCCGCGCGCGCACCGACACTCGCAAGCATACACACGATGCAATGCATTTTTGAGTTTAACCGAAAAAAAAAATAGGCATCTATATAATTTAATAATAATCAAAAGTGCAAAATGTGTGTGGGAAAAATAAGGTGGCTGGGTAGGAAACAAAACTTGTTTTTTGTTTTGCGTAGTCGCGGTGCATTCGGTAGTTTATTAATTGCATTGGGTGAGATTTTTTAATTTAACTAACCTGTCTGAGGATTCGGAGCTGTCGTATCTATCAACGCATCGTTTCTTCCTGCAGTCGTCGTCTGCGGCCGGTGAGGGCATATTTATATCCATCAGTATATCCTCATCGTGTTGGTGGTGCCGTGCACTGCGGCGGCCCTTATTATTCACGCAGCACAAATTCCCATACAACTCAGCACTGCCACTGGTATTATAAAAGGTATCCACACGATCACAAGCACTGACATCCGCGCCCAACTTTTTCACTGATTCCACACTATTGTCATTGCGGTTTTTTAGTGTATTCTCGATTACATCGCTCAGTGTTTCTCCCGTGCACGGACCGTCTGCCATTTTGAGAGCGCACTACAGATACGGCGCGGCGCGGCGGGACGCGAGAGAGAGGTTGGCAGTAGTGGTGGAGGTGGTGGTGGTGGCGCTGAGTGGCGCGCGCAATCACAGTGACGTCACGCGCGGCGGCACTCTCTCCGTCTCCTTCCGATGCGCCGTTGGCGCTGCACTCAGAAATGCACGCCGCACCCGGGCGCAAGAGAGACGGCTAGCGAGCGTTCATTGGCCGCCGATGCACACAATTACATAATTTACTTTATGGGTAAATGACATCTGCTTGCTTGCTTGCTTGCATTCGATGACGGCAATTTTTACGTAACGCACACACACTCTCGTCGACAATCATATGATAGCGAGGTCGTCAAGGGGCGCGCACGATGATAAACACTACATTTTTTCTATTCATTACCAAAATAGACCACATGTTGACACTTTGAAAATGTCAACAAACCATCAACAATTTTAGCTATTCTATTTCGGCATATATTTTACCAAAAACTACAATTACTACCGTACATCGCGTGTTACTTCAATTGATTACACTCGATTATTTATATCTCAACTACTCTACCAAAGATCTATTCGACATAAAACTTGATACTTTCTCGGCTTTTTGGAAACTTTTGTTTTGTTAGTTAGCAGAGAGGTCATCGAAACGTTGTGAAAATAATTTACAAACCACGTGGAGTATAACTCAAAAAATTCAACTATTATTATAACATGTAAGAAAAGATTTGAGAGAATAATACCAAATAATAGATCCTTAGAATCCACTAACAGAAATCTTTGGGGATATACTTAAATCAAAGTGGCGTTGATTAAAAATTTTTAAAAAAACTGGTGTTAATTCTATAATTCTACAGTTTTTGTTAAATGTGAGAAAAATATGACATTAATTTCAAATAATTTATCTTTAGAATCCAATAAGCTTTTCTGATGTTCTCTGTTGTTCTCTAATATTCTCTCCTCTTCTCTGTCACCTGATGTCCTACGCATTTTTTTGACGTTCTCTGTTTTTCTATTTTTCTACTCTCTTCTCTGATGTTCTTTGCTCTTGTTCTCTGTTTTCTGATGTTATATTTATTTATTTATTTATTTTTACCCAATAACCAAAAGGCCAATTACAGAGTAAAATTAGCATTAAACCTTAAATGAATAACTTAAATACTATTTTCTTCTGTTCCTTTCTATTTTCTTCTGTTCTCCTCTGATGTTCACGTCGTTTCTCTGATGTTTTTTTTCTGTTCTCTGCTGTTATCAATGTTCTCTGATGTTATTTGCTGTTCTTTCTTGTTCTGTGTTGTTCTGTGCTATTTTCTCCTATTCTCTGCTCTTCTTTGATCTTATCTGCTATTTTCTACTGCTCTATGCTGTTCTCTGTTTTCCTCTTCTCATTTCTGATGTTTTCTTTTATTGTCTGATATTCTGTGCTCTCTTGTTATCTGCTGTTCTGTGTTGTTCTGTGCTGTTCTCTGTTATTTTCTGCCATTCCACGCTGTTCTATTCGTTGCTCTGACGTTTTTTGCTGTTGTCTTCTGTTCTCTGTAGCTCTCTGCTTTTTTTCTGCTGTTCTCTTCTCTGATGTTTTCTCTGGCATCTGATGTTTTCTGGTGTTCTGTGCTTGCAAAACAAAACAAACGCGCTAATATTACCTGTAGTTATTTTTCTGTTCTCTCCTGTTTTGTGTTGGTAAAACAAAAGAATCGCGCTATGGCCTGTAGTTTTTTTGTTCTCTGCGGTTTTCGGACATTCTCTGTTTGTCTCGTCTCTTCTCTGATGTTTTCTGCTCTTCTCCTATTTTCTCTGATTTTCTCCGATGTCATATTCTCTTCTGTTCTTTTCTGTTCTCTTCTGATATCTTCTGTTTTCTTCTGTTCTCTGTTTTCCTCTCATGATCTCTTCTTTTCTCTGATGTTTTTTTTCTGTTCTTTGCTGTTCTCAATGTTCTTAAATGTTCTGTGCTGTTCTCTGCTATTCTCTGATGTTCTCTGCTATTTTTTGCTGTTCTCAATGTTCTCTGCTTTTCTCTTCTCTTCTCTGGTGTTCTATGCTGTTCTCTGATATTTCCTTAGGTACTCTGATGTTCTCTTTTCTCATTTTTCTTATGTTATCTGCTGTTATATGCTCTTCTCTAACGTTCTCTGCTATTTTCGGCTGTTCTCTGCTATTATCTTCTCTTCTCTGTTTTCTCCGCTGTTCTTTTCTCTTCTCTGATGTTATTCTCTGTTATATGATGTTCTCTGCTGTTCTGTGCTGGTAAAACAATAGAATCGCGCTAATATGACCTGTAGTTTTTTCTGATCTTCAAAGTTCTCTGATGTTTTCTGTTATATCTTCTTTTCTCTGATGTTCTCTCTCTTCTCCTCTAGTCTCTGATGTCATATTCTCTTCTGTTCTTTTCTCTGTTCTTCTGTTCACTTCTGTTTTCTTTTGTTTTCTTTTATTCTTTGTTGTTTTCTTCTGTTCTCTTTTGTCCTTTGATGTTCTCTGATATGTTCTCTATTGTTTTCTGATGTTCTTTGTTGTTTTCCGATGTTATCTGCTGTACTGTGCTGTTCTCCGCTCTTCTCTGCTATTTTCTACTGTTCTCTGATCTTCCCTGCTCGTCTTTGCTATTCTGCTGTTCTGTGATGTTCTCTGCTATTCTGCTGTTATGTGATGTTTACTGATGTTCTCTGCAGTTCTCTTGTGCTCTTTGTTATTTTTACTGTTCTTTTTAATTAAGAAAAAACTTTTCTGACGTTTTAAAGTAATTTTAACAGTATTTTTAGTTATTTTTTTTATTTTCTAGGATTTTGTTTTTAAAAATGCGAAAATTTTTAGTAAATTTTATGTAGCTATACCCAAAATCAAATGACGTCGATTAAATTTGCACTTTTCTCAAAGCAAACAGAAGCTTTTGCAGAAAATTGTTGTAAATTTAACATTTATCGTTACATTTGAGAAAAGACATGCGAGATTCCAAATAATAGATTTTTAGATTCCACTAACATATTTTTTTGTAGTTAAGCCTAAAACAAATTGGCGCAATTGAATTTTCATTCTGAAGATTTAATACAAAACTAGTGAAATACAGTAATAACAGAATTATTATTTATTTTGTTGTTACACATTTTTTAAACATTTAATATACATCGCAGGTTGACCGTTACATTGTGGGCAAAATATCATAACTCTCTTGGTTTTTCTTTATTAGCAATTGTGCTACCTTGCTGTGCAGATATTATATTGTAACACTCTGTGCATCTTTTTCTTGCTTTTCTTGCAATTCCTTCATATTCTTCAATAAAGTGTTTTTGACTTGTTGGTATTTTTTGGTCTAAATGCTTTGTACATTTTTAAGTTATCTAAATTTTAATAAATCAATATGTTTATTTCCTCATTTCTGATGAATGTACCAAGCATTAGCTACCGACGTTCCACATATTAAATCAATAAACACTTTCTTATACCACTTAATTGTTTTTCGTGAGCTATTATAATATGATGATAGTTGCTCCGATAGATCCAACCCTTTTTGGCGTTATTTTAATTATGTACATCATTGAAATTAAATTTTTTATTAGCACATGTATGTGCGTTGCTTGAAGTTAGCGTGGCAACTGCCCTTTTATCCGTCCATTTAATAAATTTGATGCGATTTTGTATGTTAACAATAGTACCTGGTCTGTATTTTTCTTTGGCTTTAGGTGGCAAATTCTATTTAATTTAATTGTACCACAAATATATGTTAAGTGTTCCAGAAGCTCTTCAGCTAATGGTAAACTTGTGTAATGGCTGTCTGTAAACAATGTTCGCCCTTCATTTAACAAGTCGCTTGCCAATCTCATTACTACATCGTGGAGATGCTCTTTTCTTATCGGAACGCCATTTTTTCCAGCATAAATTTCTAAATTATTTGTATAACCACCAGGAAAATATAGTTTATACATTTGAATATCATATTTGTGACTTTCTCCTGGAATATATTGTCAAAACCTGAGACGACCACGCCAAGGAATAATACTTTCGACAATCACAATATTTCTGCCGGCTTTAACAACACACATATCTATTTGTTAGTTCTTCCAATACATTTTGAATTTTGCCCAGACAATTCCCAGAATTATTTACCTTATTATCGCTAAAATGAAGATATTTCAAAATATCTAAAAACGATCCCGCTTCATTGCCGCTTTTATTCTTATGTTACTATACATCGACATATATTTTCGACCAATATAATTTAATTTCTGGGACTCGTGTTATACCCATGATTATTAGTATTCCAAAAAATCGTTTTGTCTAATCGAATGTTACAGGTTTTCATAATATTTTAGGACTTCTCTTGTTATTGTTGTTATTATTATGATTATTGACTTGAGATTGATTAGAATACCTATTTGTTTCTTGGACTATAAGCTGGATAATATTATTTAACACAAATGGATAAAATAAAGAAAATTGACAGTTTGTTTCTACATCATTTTCTATCAACTCTTCGTCCATTGTATAATTGTAAAATTGAATTCTTCTTTTCGTTATTGGTGACCATTTTTTAAAAGAGTCGTTTATTGATATACAATCATCTGTAGAAGAATTTTCAGAATCTAGGTCAATCAGCTCATTGCCACAAGTAGCAATGTTAATATCTTCCGAAGAAGACGTAATTAGTGGCTTTGATTTTTTCTGCTATTTACGATAAATGAAGTTGAAGAACTTTCGTCTTCTGGTAAATTTATTTTCAACATAAATAAACAATTAACTTTGTTGGTATCACTTTTTATATACAATAAAAAGTAATACAAAGTTAATTGTTTATTTATTTTGAATTATCAAAATGTATCACGAAGTGAAAGCCTCCGCAATTACTTATTAAATTTATTTTCATTTCATTTCAATTGCACGGGGGAATCAACGTGTGGTTAACTTCAGTTACTTGTTTCCATAGCAACAATAAGAAACATAGGCGTGCGAGCCAAATTGTCAATTTAAATAAATAATTGCTTACTTTAAAAACGCCGGCGTCAACGTGTTAATAATGCTGCTGAGTAATGTGATATTTAATATCTCGGATTGACGACAAAAGTCTTGTCAGCTGTTGACGCATAAATAAAACCGTATCTATTCTATATTCTAATATTTTATACATAATACCCCAATTCTGTCATTTCTATATCAACTTTTCCCTGGCCCTTTTGTCTTTTTAAATTAGCCCTGTAATTGGCTCTGCAGTCTGAAGCGAGTCGCCTTCATTATTCTTATTTTCGCATTACGTTGCTCCAAAATTCCTCCAGTAATTCCAATTAAACTAAATTAAAAATTGTTTAAACACTCTTGAAGGAAAATAGATTGTGTCGTCAATCTTGGAATATACTACCTAATTCTACTTCTAACGAAAAACGTTAATTCTAAATATGAAATTAATTCTACAATCCACGAAATATTTAGGGGCTGTTTAATTAAACAGCAAGTAAACGCTTGTTCTGTATCACTTGCACATATTTCTGAACAATTTTCTGAATTACAAGCTCTTCCTAAAACCGAAATCGATTATTTATTTAATTATTATTAAAAATAATTATCCATATTTACACTAATACCCCGTTTAACGCGGGGGATACTTTCCAGCGAAGTAAAGCGTTATAAGAAACAGCGTTAAACGATGTCACCATGAAAATTTTTAATAATGAATATGTATTTTGTCAAATTAAGTTTGTTAAATATGTTTTTTATAACAATAGAACAAACATTTTTTTCTTATAAATATAGAAACATAAATAAACATACACCCGGTATTATTAACTTTAAACCAACCTTTAAAAGTCATTAAGATTCATCGGCATTTTATTTTTTTTGTCTTTTTAAGAAGTGTAAGAAGTTGTCGATATGTGGTTAAGGCATCCGTGATACCCCGTCTTGCCTTGGAGCTTCTATCAAAATCCGTGTCATTTTCAATAAAGTGACAGTTCTTTTTGCTCTTCTTCAGAATTGCTACATTCAATATTTTCGTGTTCTTCTTGGTGTGCCAATTTCTTGAGTTCATCATTAGAAAACTTTCTCCTTTGTTTTACTAGTTCCACTATTTCATTGATATCAATAGTCTCTAGTATACTGGTAATCAAATAATATGCCTTGAAATTTGATATAACACCCTGATCCATCGATTGGATCAAGGCAGTTATATTAGGTGTCAGGAAAACCACTTCGACTGAAATGTCTTAATCTAAGTTGGATAAATTCGTTGGCTTAGAGCATAGTCCATTAATAGTAACACTTTTGGTTCAAGATGTTTTCCTTCGCTTTAACGGCGGGGCAAAAACCACAGGTGAAGTTGTTTTAGAAATTCCTTTCATCACCCTAGGATTTTTGAGTGGTACACAAGTAGGGGCTTCAACTTAATGTCTCCATTGGCGTTACCACCTAGTAAAAGGGTGGTAACGCTAGTGCGCGTTTTTCTTCACACACCAGCGGTGTGCGGTTCATGGAAGCGGTGGAAGCAGCAAAAGTTAATATAAAATGATTTTTCATAAAGTAAATCAGAGCAATATTTTTATTTAGTATAGTTGAGGAAAAACCGCTCTATGGTGAACATAAGTGGAGTCTGGACGCTGAATTCTCAGTCAGTTATATTTTTAAATCGCAAGTTCAGACTTGTCTGGAAGCGGCGATCGCGACCGCTTCTTTACCGTTAGTATTAAAATGATGGCGGGATCGTTAAGATCGCAGCGGCTTATAGAGTTTAAAAACACGTGCGCAGTTGCGGTGGGTTAATGTAAATGTGTAGTTTTTGTTTTATTGAAAAAAAAACGATTTTCTCAATTAGTGTTTCAAAAAAAATACAATATAATAAAGGAAAGTCGGCCGGTTCCAATTTGATTACGAAAGTTAAAAACATTACTAGACATTTTAATAAAAATATCTATGAACAGAACGAGTGGTGGAACAGGGTGCAAGAATATTGGAAAACTGCTCTGTTGGCCTTGTATTTTATTTAATATTAATGACAAATCTGAGAGCGTTTATGAGAGCGTTTATTATTTTACATAAAATACGTATAAATGTTAATATCTGTATTTGTGTCCGTCGGCTATTGCGACTTGAATAATTTGCACAAAAACGTTTCGGGATCCCGAGACTATAACCGGCGCAAGAGGTTATTTAGAGTTATTAGAGAATGATTTCGACTTTAATTTTTTACTCAATTTGTTGTTCGACATTTTTCCATATGGAGACGTTTTATATTTTACAAACAAAATCAATTACAAAAATTGAGTTTCAACAAAATCTAATTCGACATCGAGACAAATTTGAGTTGATCTGGAATAGAACGAATACTGAAAATTCGCAACCTCAAAATAATCGTCTTCGAATTGACAAAGTTAGCGATCTTACAACTTAGTATCGGCGGCCTTTTGTGGGAGTTATTGACAATTCTTCAGAATTTGCAGTCCATCCCGGTGGGCCGCAAGGTACCCATTGTGGATTAATTTCTTCTTTTCATTAATGATATCAAAGCAGTAATAAAATAATGTGAATTTTTACTATTTGCAGATGACCTAAAACTATATAAGGCTGTGTATAATCCATCGGACCACTCTGCAATTCAAACTGATCTAGACAATTTATACGATTGGTGTATTGCTAATAAATTTTACTTAATTTAAATAAATGTAATATAATATCTTTCAATAAACAACGTGTAATAAAAGAATATCACAATTTGACCATAGTATTTGAAATTAAAGATTTGGGAATAATTTTGGATTATAAATTAAATATTTCTTCACATATATCATATATAACAAAGAAAGCGTTAAGAATTTTAGGTTTAGTCTTGAAATATTCTAAAGAATTTTCGATAAAAACTTTAAAGATATTGTATTGTTCATTAGTGAGATCAGTACTAGAATATGGATCTAAAATATGGTTTCCGCAGTATCGAATATACACGTTGTCCCCTGAAATTTTGAATACGGGCAATTGAATGCATTACTTGTTGCTTACCTACCAAGCTTGTAATAAAATAGGGAATAAAATGAAACATATTAACATGATATTTTAATATTAGTAGTACTATTTTTACAATCATAATTCTGACGTAACGAATAACAAATAACTATGTACAATGTTATTAAATGTTCGAAAACATCTCCTTGTTGAGCCAAGCAATCATTGGGATGATCATAAAATTCCCATTTTGAAGCTATAAAATGGTGATGTGGCCATCATAGTACTTTCCCTATATTTTACTCGAAAACGAAAACATAAACCGCATTATGCAAAAAGGTTATCCTAAATAATTTATTCAATTTTGAATTCTCTACAATTATTTGTTATATAACTTTCATGTTGCTTCAATAGTTTATTAGCAATTGACAAAAAATGTCAAAATTTCAATTTTTCTTTCTCGAAAGTTAAGAATTTTATGAAAAATATATTTCAACAAAATTTGTTCACTTTCTTATTCTCTTTAACTTTTGTTTGAAAAGTTTTGTAATATTTTTCATATTAAAAAAATATCGGAAAAAAAAAACAAAAAACGCCTCGAGTAAACACCCACTTCCGGTTTATGAATGTTTACCAAAAGCTTTTCAGTTCCAGTTTTTAACGATAAAACATTACGTTTAAAGTTTCATCTCAATCGGATCAGTCGTTTTTGAGATACAGCACCCACGGACAGACAGACAGACAGACAGACACACACACAGACACAATTTTTTTTCCAGAAATTTGTTTAATGGACTCAGGGGACCTCAAAACGGATATTTCCGCAAAAAATTTTTTTCAAAAAAAAACACGATCACAATGACGGAAAGACGTCAGGAGTAGATAAAATAACAGCAGAAATGACGAAATACATGGGTGATAGAGGAATAGCAGAAATAACGGAATCAATGAACGAAATAGTAGAAAAAGGAAAAATACCAAAAGAATGGAACATACAATATAAAAAAAAGATAAACGAAATTGCAGAAATTACAGAGGAATCACACTAAAAAGCATACCAAGCAAGATACTAACAAGAATATTAGAGAAAAGGATGAGGGACCAATTAGAAGAAACAATAGAGAAACAATCAGCGTGGATTCAGAAGAGGAAGAAGTACTCAGGACCAGATATTTATAATAAAACAAATAAGCGAGAAACTAATAAAAAAAGAACAGAGAAATACACATATCCTTCGAAGATTTAGAAAAGGAATTTGACAGGATCAATAGAGAGAGCATATGGAAGGAACTAGAAGACAGAGGAACGGAAAAGATAATGATAAACCTATTAAAAAACATGTACAGAGAAAACAAAAATATAGTGAGAATGAACAATGAAGAATCAAAACATTCAAAACCAAGAAAGGGGTCAAACAAGGATGCGAGTCCACTGCTATTTACAATAGTAGTGGACAAGGCGATGAAAGAAGCAAAAAAGATGAAAACATTAAAAATTGGATAATGGAAAATGGAGATAATACAATGAACAGAGATACTATTTGCAGATGACATGGCAATAATTGCTGAAACAGAGGAAGACCTGCAATACAATATGGAAATATTATATAATGAATTATCCAAAATCAACATGAAAATAAACTTTCACAAAACGAAGACCATGATAATAGCACAGGAGGAGAAAAAGCACGAAATAAAGATACAAGGAAAGAAGATAGAACAAGTTGAACACTACAGATACCTAGATACAATAATTGAGAACAACGGGAAAATAGATAAAGAGATAAGAGGAGAAAATAGGTAAACAGCAAAACTATTTAACATGCTGAAAAATATGTTCTTTAACAGAAAAGAAATTACCAAAAGCACGAAAACAGAAATAGTTAAGAAAGTTATAAAACCCACCTTCATATACAGCAGCGAATCATAAACAATGACAAAAAAATTTAAAAAAGAATGAACGCGATGAAAATAAGGTTTCTCAGATAAAAGAAAGATGAGATGGTAAATACCAAGAAAATATATGAAGCACGAGCAACAGAAAAAAAACCAAAGAAGAAGATTAAGAAATGATTAAAGCATCGCAATAAGAGAAATGCACAGATAAAAGGGAATGCCTGGGAAGAACTAAATAAATTAACAAAGGATATGAAGAAATGGAGGGACTACTACACAAACTAAATTAATGGAAAGAAGAATAATAAATAGAAATGTAAATGCAACGCCCTACACCGAAAGGTAGAAGGGCAAATTATTAAATAAAATAAGTATATTTCTTGTTAGGTCTAAATAAACGCCACAATTGCAAGAAATTTATAAAGAAACTAGAACAACATGATTACCTATTACATAATGCAAAGGAAAAAAAATGTCCACTATCAAATTACATGCTTTAAATATCATACATACAGCGTGAAAAAGCCAAATGGAATAAATTCAATATTTCGGTTACTGATCATATTTATAGAAAATCCCGAAACACGTCAAATTTAAATTATAATTTTACATTCTTCAGCGTGAAAACGCGTGTCCTACCTTCAACCCCTTTCAAGTGACAATTACAACCCCTAATTTTTTAATGGGAAGTATGGGCTTGTGATATATCATTTGAAAGAAGCTCCCTTAGATGTCTTAAAATTAATTTACCACTCAGTTTTCTGCTCTAGTCTACTTTTCGGAATTACTTACTAGGGCTCAAGTTATCACGCTCAAAAACTATTTCAAATTCAAAAAAGGGCAATCAGAACTATGTTAGTGCTAAAACATCTGGAATTATGCAGAGGTAATTTTAAAGTAAACAACCTGTCACCCTTCTACAGCTTATAGGGTGAGGAGAAATTACCAGAACGTTCGATTATTTTAAAAGATAAATGAGTTAGCAAAAAATGTCTTATATAAAAGTTGTAAAGCTTTAAAAAATATTCTTAACAGTAATTAATTGGAATATACGAGGTGTTCCATAAAATTGTGGTGAATTAAGGTTAATTTTTTTAAATGGAACACTATGTAGATTACTATTTATTTTGATAGTCCTGTCAATTTTGAACATTTTTATTATCCATACATTATATCTAAATTCGTTAGTTTCCTAGATATCTAGGTTCCAAAAAAAAACAACGCATAATAATACGATATTCGACGTAATCGTAGTTATAAAAAAAACTTGACCAACACAAATTAGGTATGGCCTTGGAAAAAAATTTGAAAGTTGAGTTCTGTTAAAATTGAACCAACAAGGAAATTGAACATTTTAACAACCATACGTTATACTAATATGTACTGCTTTAGGTTTTTATGTTATTTTGTGCGTACATATTTTTTGAAAATAAAAAAGATTTTATTTAATTCTATTGGCTAATATGTAAATGCAATATTCAATTTTACTGGCTCTAGATTCTCCTACTTATGTCTTTAACTCCTAATATTCATGTTAACTCGAATTGGTTTTGAAAATAATACAGTAATTTGTGTAGGAGATTTGAACTGTTCCAAATTCTGAACCATCCATTTACTTAAACTTACACTTTTATTGCCATGTATCATCCATGTTATTTAGATCAGAACTTCAAGGAACAATTAAAATCTGAAATTATGAAACTAAGAGATGGAATCCAAGATATAATCCTAAGAGTTATTTATCAATTTAGAAAAGGACAGTTCTAGAACGTTAACGGTGATCTGCCAATATCATTATTAAACACTAAACCAACGCATTTACTATGGTTTTTACTACTAAAAATTATGTAATACACATACATATATTACAAAAACACACGACTTAAGTTTAGACGTTTTAATGTCATTATCAAGTGAAGCAAATTAATAAAAGAATTCTATTTATACTAATGTGTAGAAGGTTGGGGGGTAATTATTGTCGGGTAGGTAAAAGGAAGGGGACTACGCATCGTTAACGGATTATACATTTTTGAAAAGTGGCGTGTACATTAAATCTGTTTGCTCGTTAAGTAGATTAACGTGCGGATTATTACTTTCTTTGAAAATTTCTGCAGATTAAAGGAGATTAAGCTTTGTACCTTTAGTACAGTGATGTAAAATTTTAAGATTTTGGATTTTGGGAAACCGGTGTTTATATTCTGAAGAATGATTTGAAAATGAAAAGGTGCTACTATTTTGATCTAACCTAAACGCCCGGAAATGTTTAGAAAATCTAGTTTCGGAGCTGCGACCTGTTCGTCCTATATAAGTAGAATTGCATTCGGGACACGAAATTTTATAAAGCCCGTTTTTTTTAAAGGACTGATTTTAACTTTTGTGTTAATGTTTTCGGAAAATGTGAACAATTGTTTCGGTAGTTTTACCGTAATAAGTGAGAGTAATGAATTATTCTGTATTGGGGTTGGTATTTTTGGATAGATATAGGTTATTGTGTTTTGATATCTCTTTTTATTAATTAGATTTTGAATGAGGCTAACCGGGTATCCATGGCTTTGAGCAATTTTTAAAATTATTTTGAGTTCTAGGTCTTGATTTTTGGGTATAGTGGAATTGAAAATGTTCGATGAATTATTGAGTGGTATGCGGCTAGTTTATGTGACATAGGGTGGTTAGAATTATAAGGAATTTATAAAAAAAAAAATAATAAAAATTTTCAGAAATTTTAATTCAATAGATTATTTTTTTCTCTTTAATCCAATATCACATATGACATAGTTGTTTCTAAAAATAAGTGAGTTATAGTCATTTTAAATTTTATTATAAATAAAAAATAGTTAGCCAGTAATTGCAGTTGTTTATAATAATAGCAATAATTATGTAATTATTAGTTTTATAGAAATGAACAAAAATGAAAAGCAGCATAATATGACTTTAACAATACCAATAAAACCACCTAATTTCTAAGTATAGATTAATCGCTCTTTTGTAATTACAGATATGCTAACAATTTTCTGTTAATTTTCTACGAAATTCTTTATTTTGGTATCGACTTATATCTATCCGAAAAAAATCACAAGCTGGCACCTTTCCCCTGTTGTTTAAGTGCAATTTAAAATATAAAATAGATGAATATGGAAAATGGAAAAAACACGCTTCGCTCTGGATTACAGCATATTTGTAGATCTTAGAACGAAGTATAGGAATGAAATATTAGCTTCATACTGGATATACGAGGGTAGATTCAAAAGCTTCCGGAATGGGCAAGAAAACGCAGTAATTAAACAGGTTTATTTTTATTTTTCAACAGTAGTACCCTTGCAGGGCGATACACTTTTCCCAGCGGTGCTCCAACTTTTTTAAGCCTTTAGAAAAATATGACTTCGGGAACTCGCCGCAAAATAAGCTTTAGTGGCGTCGATGACCTCCTCATTTGACGTAAAGCGCTTGCCTCCGAACCAAGTCTTCATGTTTGTAAACAAAAAGAAGTCGCACGGGGCCAGGTCTGGAGAGTACGGGGGATGCGGCACCACCTCGTAGCCCAATTCAACCAATTTAGCATTGGCGATTCGGGATGAATGGGCCGGAGCGTTGTCGTGGTGGAAGAGCACTTTTTTCCGCTGCAAATGCCGTTGAATTGATCCAATAAATCGCTGTAGTATTGTCCCGTGATAGTTCTTCCCTTTTGCAAAAAGTCGATGTGTATCACACCTTGCGAATCCCAAAAAACGGTGGCCATGACCTTTCCAGCCGATGGGACAGTCTTTGCCTTCTTCGGAGCAGATTCGCCTGGAGAAATCCACTGTTTCGACTGCTGCTTGGTTTCTGGTGTGTAGTGGTGGATCCATGTTTCGTCCACGGTCACGAATCAGCGAAAAAAATTCGTTGGATTACGCTTTAACAAGGCCAAATACTCTTTCGAAGTGGTCACACGATTTCGCTTGTTGTCCATATCTGCAAACGCGGCACCCATCTCGCCAACAGCTTCCTCATGCCCAAATGTTCGTGCACACGTTCATATGAGATGTCCGTGGTCTCTACTATTTCGCGCAACTTCACTCGTCGATCGGTTAACACGAGATCATGGACTTTGTCGACCATTTCTTCATTTGTGGCCGTTTTTCGACGTCCACTGCGTGGTTCATCCCTGGTGCTCGTACGGCCAGGTTTGAACTCGCTCACCCAAAAACTAATAGTCGAAAATGAAGGTGTGGATGTGCCATAAACTTTCTGCAAAATATCTCGTATCTCCATCGCCTTTTTCCCATCCATCCAGAAATGTTTGATGACTGCACGAAATTCGTTTTTATCCATTTTTGCAAAAGTGCCTGACTTGCTTCACAAGATATCCTAGTAAACAAAAACGGAACGACGCACGTGTCTGAAAATTTGACAGCTTACCTAAAATAGGTTGGCCTTGACAACCATCATAACAATTTCACGATACGCGCGCCATCTCTTGCCCATTCCGGAAACTTTTCAAACTACCCTCGTATATAGAAATAATGTAAAAAGATATATTCCTTATAGTATATAATCATTCTGGTCATATGTACCTAGCAAAAATAAAACTCACACTATTCATGTGTGTCGCAAACATTTACAGCAACTTGATTGCTGCATATTTTTATTAGGTTTCTATAAATTTAAATAATTTATATATTACAATAGATAGTATCAATAGTTCAAGTACATTAATTTCGATTAAACCAAAAAACACTGTCGGTCCTGATAGAATTCCTAAATTTTTCTTGTGGAATCTTTTATCATATCTATTGCATTACATTTTCTCATTGTCATTTTACACTAGTGTATTTCTAGATTCTTGGAAATAATCCAGAGTGGTACTAACCCAACCGGAACTAATTCAAATGTTGAAAACTGGTCTACTCAAAGAAACTTATTCAAATATGCAACAAATCATATTTCAAAAGCTTTAGAGGAAGATGATTAATTTCATTCTAGTAGTAGTAGTAGTAGTGTTAGGCTATCGACCACGAGGTCCTTCCGCCATGTGTTATTTGCGTGTGTGTAAATGAGCTTGTTACTTCAAATTATCGCCCCCGTCACTCCAAAGCACCATTAATTGTATCCCAATGGTAAATGGTACCGGTCACCCATTCAACTACTGACCCGAACCAACGTTGCTGCATGTCAGTTCGGGGCCGTAACCGAATGCGCCACCACCGGCGTGTATTTCATTCTATTTATACAGACTTCAGCAAAGCTTTCGATTTGTCAATCACTCCATTCTTGTACAAAAATACCCTCTTTTAAAAAAGGTTAAATGAAAATAATTTTTAAGTTTTTATACCACTATTTATTGTATAATATACACAAACAAAGTTTACAATATATTATCAATTTTGACACAACTATAGTTTCGACCTTTGCAGGTCATTATCAAGTGTTGAATGAAGAAGAATACAGGGTGTTATTCTTCTTCATTCAACACTTGATAATGACCTGCAAAGGTCGAAACTATAGTTGTGTCAAAATTGATAATATATTGTAAACTTTGTTTGTGTATATTATACAATAAATAGTGGTATAAAAACTTAAAAATTATTTTCATTTAACCTTTTTTAAAATGAACTACCACATAGTAACGGTCGCTACCATCATTTTCACCCTCTTTTAAAATAGATTTCTTCATTTCTAACCAGCGAAATACAATCTACTAAAATGAATTCGAATATCTCTGATTCCTTTGCAACTATATCTGAGACCCATACATCAGAGCTTTACTTGTATCCATATTTATATATTATAACCGACCTCTAAATTATTCTAAAATGTCCTCATCAACATTTTGCTGATAATTTCAAGCTATGCTGTAAGGTCAAGACGGCAACTGATTGCGAGCAGATACAGGAGGATTATTATGATGTGCATAAGTTAGAATGGCATGAACATGACATGGACAAATACCAATTATGTTATTCTTCAGAAGCAAGAATCTAGTTGTTTTTAATATATACACTCAGTGACATGGAAATCACAACACCAAGAAGGGGTAGATTTTTTTGACCAAACTTAGCATAAACATTTAATTATTAAAAAATAGCAATTAATTAAAATTTGAAAGAAAAAAAGCAAAATAATACTTATTTAAGGTACAAGTGTAAAAAGTGATACTTTATTGCACGAACTGGCGTTTAAACACACGAGCGAAGAACGAGCGAGTTTTTTTAGAGCCTAGAGTGCAATAAAGAAACTTTTTACACGTGTGCCTTACAACATTTTATCTTCGATCATGCAACAATTTTTAAAGAATATGTTCAAATGAGTAATATTGTAATGTCATTTCAATTATACAATGAATAAAAACATATTTTACCCACAGTGCATTGTTGAAAACGTTACTTAGCAACCAGTAAATAACTTGCACAATTCTCAGTCGCCATTATTATTTGTAGAAAAAGATTCGCTCTATTGTAATCGCTTCGACTTGTATTAAATTATATCTTCAGAGTTCCCAAATCTGCCATTTCGTTTATATTATCAAGTTTAATAGTTATTTGTATAAATTAATAAAAATTTAAGTTTTTTGTTGACATTGTGTGCTATAACATATTCATCTGTTAGATTTGACAGTTCTGTGCAATAAAAACAATTTGACATTTCCGTGCAATAAAAACGTAAAAAAGCACTAGTGCTTTAAGAAGCCACTTTTACAACGAAAATGATGCAAAAAGCGTCTACTTTTTGTACGATCGTAGATAAACATATTAAAAAAAAAATTAATAATGGGCTGGTCCGCCCTAATTGTTACACACTCCTCTACTCTTTGTGCCATCTATTCTAGCAGGTGGTCTTTAGTATTGTCATCCTAGCAATCTGTAATTCATTCTGAAATGCTTGCAGCGTCTGCATTAAGATGCTCTAAGTTCTTTAGTCTTCAAAATATCCCATACATACTCAATGAGCAAAAGAACAGGAGTACGGAGTGGCCATTGCAAGATATTAACTTTCAATTGCTGAAACGGAAGAACATGGGGTTCTATCACCTCATCTTCATATTGCTTCGGATACCAAACGAGACCTATTTTCATTAGTTACATTAGTTTGCACAGACCTCTTAATAGAAAATTTAATGTTGCGACGTTGCCCACGAAAAAAACACCCTGTGATAGTTTAGGTTCCAGTTTAGTCGCAACCTACACTACTTCAAACATTGCTGTCGATGTTGAGCCTTTAATGGCAATACAAGATGTTGGGATTCCAAGCCGGAAGTTCCAATTCTGCAGTAAACCGTTCGAAGAGTTGCAGGATGCCTTTTATTAGCCAACCATAGATCGACAATTCATTTGGTACTGGAGTCAGTCTTTTGTTGCTATAAGTAGAAGATGAATTTGTTCTTGTTTGTTCTCCGGTTCATGATCCTTCTCTAGTATGTGCCTGAAAGCAGTGTATGGTTTCGGTTAAGGCGATTAACAATTTCTGTAATCAAAAAACCACCTTCACGTAAACCAACAATACAACCTATGTCGAATTCGCTTAATTGGTGGTAATTTTTACGTTGGTGCACTTAGGCATAATCAAAATATAAAAACAAATGATTAAAGCGAACACAGTAAAGATCTGAATACAATTATGAAAAATATACACCTGATAAAATTGTTTAAAAAAACTAAAAGGCCTATCAAATAGGTCATTATCTACATGAACGAAATTTTAATCAATTGTTATCTTTTAATAGTTTCTATCCCTACTTAGTGTTGCGATTTCCATGGCACTTAGTATATTAGTAATATACTCCTTAAATGTAGTGACATCGATATGTAATCTAAGTATTTTTTTTAAATTCTAAATTGCCATTCAACCTCAATATGGCTTTTTGCTAGTATTTAAACATATATCAAGTAAGAAGTTTTTGGTTTGATGCAGCCCTTCATTGGACATCAATCATCAAGGATAGTTTTCTGTGATCGTTACACAAAATCGTAAAGACATCTAAAAAAAGAAACAGACGCGCTCAGCAAACAATTAAAACTAGAATGAAATATTTAGCATCAATCCCAATGCTTAATATCTTGAAATAACGTCACTGTCAAAGAAAAGAAAATATAAAAATGCAGCCAATAAAAGAAATGCAGTAATTACCAAAAATGAATTGTTATATTTAAAACACAAAAGTTTGTGGAAAATATCGTTGAAAAACATTATACAATGTTTGAAATGCAAATCGCGAATGCATGGTATATCCGTTGGATAATATTGGTCGTATCGGTGTAAATAGTAAATATTTAGTTTATTTTACGTAAAAACATATAGATTTTTTTAATTTAGTTGTAGTAAATAACAACAATATAAACCTAATATTAAATTTCTGCTAATTTCTTTTTCTTTAATGGTACAAATTAAACAATTTTACACTTATAATTTAAACTCGTACTTTACTAGTATACATTTACTAAATAGACAAAAACCCCTAAAGCGTTCTGGCCAAAAGGCGGTAATCTACATCATTGTAGTTTTGCTACTGCCCCTATAGCTTCGGGGCCTTGTATCACGGATACAGATGATAAAGCGGTAACTACGCCCCTAAAAAAGATCACATAGCAACACAACCAATAGATCTTAGATCCTTTAATGTTGACCAGTAATATCGAACCCGCGCCGTTACTTGACGTGATGATTGTTAGTTATTACTAATTCACACGATCCATTTACGCTAAAAATTGCTACTAGAAAAAATTGCACTATTAATAAAAGTACATTTATAGGCTTACTTAAATCATATGTTATCGAGCATTATTGATATACAGAGTGATTTATTTTACCTAGAAGGAATTTTTGATTTATTTGATGATAAGATAGATCCACTATTGTTCTTAGAAATTATATTGAGCTATAAATACAACTTTTCCAAACCTTTTCCCAATCCGAAATTAAAAGTTAAGAAGTAATGGGAAATTATGGAAGATATGAGACGACTTTAAGAAGAAAATTGAAAACGTAAACAACAAATAGTAAAAAAGGCCAAGATGCCATGCTTAAGGCTTTTTATAAACCATAGAATTCATTCAGCGTCACAATAAAATATATATGAGAATTCATACGATTGTATTATAGACTATTCAAAAATTAAATTATTCTACGATGAATAATGATTATTCGCTACCGCATTTTTTTCAAGTAAAATTTGATAAATAGGGAAAGTATAATACTCAATAATCAATTTTAAACAATGTTTCTAACTAAAATCTCCATCCACTCATGCGAATTAATTTAAATTAACGCCATTTGGGTTACACTTTGCAACGACCAACTTTAATAAAGGTCTCTGGCAAATATTTTTACCTAAATTTGGTGATCCAATTTAAAGTAATATCATTTACGTTACAGTTTTGGATGCAAACTGTTCATAAAAAAATCTGAGTTAGGCCAACAACCAAATTTGAATTAGAACCATTTTAATTGGTTATTTAAATAAATTACATCATCATACATAGACACTTTTAACCCGTAAGAAGTATCATACAAATAGCGGAGAACAAAAAGACAATAAAATAACGTGAGAATTGATAAAATTCTTTTATCTACGACTGCTTAGATAAGTGACGAATTTGACATTCATTTGAGTTACGTAATGAAACTCATTACCTAACTAGTGAGGTAATGAAATCAAAAACACACTCATTTTTTAATACCAACTAACGATCACACAGACTTGAAGGTTTATAGCGTTTCGAAATATTTTCAAAATATACTAGAAGTACCTTTTCACTTGCTTCATTTTTTATTTTCTTCTCATCGCACCATTTCCGCAAACATTCATAAACTTGCTCATATTTAATTTTTGATTTTTCCGGCAATAACGTTGAAACTACCTGCGTGGCCGATTCTTCGATATCCGAAGGCAGAGATTCGGAGCTCATTATTTCGCAGAAAAACAGAAATTAGAAAATTAATTCTTGAAGTTTTGACTTAAATTGTTGACATTCAAATTACATGTTGCTATGGTTTTACATACATACTATGATATTCCGATTTTTCGTCGAATTCAATTCAAAAGTATAATTTCCGTAATTCTGAGCAGTCGTAGATAAAAAGTTGTATCTAATACGTGGGATAAGGCATATTAACTGAGACTCATGCTCTTACTTCGACTCGGGCTACGCCCTTGTCTCAGCAACTCACCGCATTCGTCAGTTAATGATGCTCTTATCCCACTAGTTAGATAAATAACTATTATCACAGATTATCTTACAACTTAGTTGATATTTCTACTTAAGGTCCGGCGAGTACGGTGGGTGACGGAGAGTTTCCAACGTTAACTCCTGTAGCTTTTATACGGTCATTCGAGCGGCATGTGGTCGAGCATTGTCGTGCAGGAGGATTTGAGTCATCCGATTAACTAATGCTGTTTAATCGCAAGATTTCTCAATATTTCGTCTAGTTGATAACAGTAGACACCCACCGTGATCGATTGGCCAGGTTCCATAAAGGTGTGGCGGATGACAGGATTTCAGGACGTCATTATCCACCTGAGCTTTAGGCCAACCACGTGTTTCATTACGCAGGTCGAAATCTCCTGAACGAATTTTTTTAATCGACGAGCTACAGTCGCATTTGTAGCCGTACGATAGTACGATACTCCTTAAAGTAGTATTACGTCTAGAAGACGCAACGCAATTGCAATGCGTTTGGGATATTTACCTTCCGCCTGAAAGCTAGTCTCCGTGATTAGTATCATCAAGGCGGGAAAATCGTCACTACTTTCATCGAACTACCGCCCCATCAGCTTGCTAAGCATGTTGTGCAAGCTAGTGGAGAAGGTTGTACTGAGTCGTGTTTCAGACTTCATCGAAGACCAGAAAATGATCCCAGATTCCCAGGTCGGTTTTTGGGCTTTTTTTGGCCTACCTGCCCACTATCCATTAGCTTTCAAGGGTGACTGAATTCATTACTAATGGCTTCACGATATTACGCGACGTCTTTTTTTCTCGACGTATCGAAAGTATTCGATAGGGTTTGGCATTTAAAAATGGTCCATCTGACTATCTGATCAGAGTAATCCACGACTTTCTTAGGAACAGAAAGTTTCTTTGCAAAATTAACACAAAGATATAACGCGAGCGTAAGATCTGTTTCTGCAATGTCCTCCAACACTGACAACATCTATTCAAGTGACATTTCGAATCTGGCTACAGTAATGATCGCCTAATACGCAGACCACAAAGCTCAACTCTGTAGAGGAGGTGTCACAGTTATCTTGATAAAACTCTGCAAGCTGCCCTCGACAATGTCAATGTCAGTTTGAAAATTTTATTAAACACATCAAGGGAAAATAAATATCTAAATGCTAAAGAACATAAGTATCCAATACTTAATCGTCTGGAACAGCGGAGGAAACGATGGGATTGAATGAAAGAACATTTGATGCAAATGAATTCCGCCCTTCAGCATGCTGACAAGTAAAGCTTTTCACTATAATGATAAGGAAGCAGCTCACCTATGATGCATACATTTTGGGTTACCGTATCCCTCGCTAATAGATAAACTCCAGTGTACACAAAACATCGCTCTGAGACATGTACTGAATGCGGAATACGCAGATTCACCGTGACACGAAGATCCCGAGTGTCGTGGAGTACATCAAAAAGATAACTGTGAACTTTTACAGCAAAATAAATGATAATACCCTCTCAGGAATAAACTTACCGAATACGATGACACTGCTGATAGTAAACTTCGTTGCCACGTAAGATTCTAATTGGCACTCAATTAACCCCCAAAACCTTCTTGAACCATCATAATCCGCTCGTGTCGCTGCTTCTTTTGAGAAGAGCGGCAAGACGACCGGATCCCTCAAAATCATAGCGATTATTCCGTTTGAGACCAGACTAGAGACCTTTTGGTCACGGAGGAATGGCTTGTCAGAAGGAGTCAAGCACGACCCTATTAAATGGGTGTCCATGACAAATTTTCTCTCCTCTCATTAAAAAGAAAACGCAACGTCCGTAAACATATTATTCGTGTACTATTTTCAATTGGGTCATGAAAAAAAAAGGCTAAATTATTGAATCCAAAAACCAGAGTCAGTATCTCAACTGTATCGATACAGAAACTAATTAACTCCACTAGGACGGTATATGTTCTTCGACCAAACGAACAATATCACTGGTTTGTGTTAGAAGTTAGTATTCAATTAGAACATTGTGATTCACAACGTATATTCCACTCCAGGAACATGAATAAATAGAGAGAAATTAAATCTTCTATAAAATACAAGTTATAAGAAGGCATTACCAAGAAAAGGATTCAGATTTATGTAGAAGTAAAGCGTAAATAGTTGATGATATGGTGTGCGAATAAAAGGTATACTCGTTAACGTATACTGTTGACTAAGTGATTGTGGCAAAATAAGTAAAGGAAATTAAAAAATGATTAGGTATTTGGAGTATTATTTAAAGAAAGATGAAAAAAAGTAAATATGGATGAAACAGAAATTATGAGATTTAGGAAGGCAGGTAGCAGGAATAAAAGCAATTTTTTTATTATTCGTAAATTTTGTGTCAAAAATAAATATTTAAGAATATTTTTTCATGTACTATACGAGGGTAGATTAAAAAGTTTCCAGAATGGGCAAGAGATGGCGCACGTATCGTGAAATTGTTATGATGGTTGTCAAGGCTAACCTATTTTAGGTAAGCTGTCAAATTTTCAGACACGTGCGTTCCGTTTTTGTTTACTAGGATATCTTGTGAAGCAAGTCAGGCACTTTTGCAAAAATGGATAAAAACTAATTTCGTGCAGTCATTTCTGGATAGATAGGAAAAAGGCGACGGAGATACGAGATATTTTGCAGAAAGTTCATGGCACATCCACACCTTCATTTTCGACTATTAGTTTCTGGGTGAGCGAGTTCAAACGTGGCCGTACGAGCACCAAGGATGAACTACGCAGTGGTCGTCCAAAAACGGCCACAAATGAAGAAATGGTCGACAAAGTCCATGATCTCGTGTTAGCCGATCGACGAGTGAAGTTGCGCGAAATGGTAGAGACCACGGGCATCTCATATGAACGTGTGCAAAATATCGTGCACGAACATTTGGGCATGAGGAAGCTGTCGACGCGATGGGTGCCGCGTTTGCTGACTATGGACAACAAACGAAATCGTGTGACCACTTCGAAAGAGTGTTTGGCCTTGTTAAAGCGTAATCCAACGGATTTTTTTCGCCGATTCGTGACCGTGGACGAAACATAGATCCACCACTACACACCAAAAACCAAGCAGCAGTCGAAACAGTGGATTTCTCCAGGCGAATCTGCTCTGAAGAAGGCAAAGACTGTCCCATCGGCTGGAACATGGCCAACATAAGGGATAACCCTCCAAGCGTTGTGCTGTCCTTTGCTCGCCACCTTGGGTGGCTAAATGAGTGATAGAACAACGCAGGGCTGTCCCAGTTAGGGGGGCACAATGGGCCTAGTGAGGCCTAAGTGCTCTGGTCAATGATTTGATCACCCTTGGCAAACTCAATCCAGATCCAGATCGGCTGGAAAGGTCATGGCCACCGTTTTTTGGGATTCGCAAGGTGTGATACACGTCAACTTTTTGTAGAAGGGAAGAACTATCACGGGACAATACTTAGCGATTTATTGGATCAATTCAACGGCATATTGAAGGAGAAACCGCCTCATTTGCAGCGGAAAAAAGTGCTCTTCCAGCACGACAATTCATCCCGAATCGCCAATGCTAAATTGGTTGAATTGGGCTACGAGGTGGTGCCGCATCCCCCGTACTTTCCAGACCTGGCCCCGTCCATCCAGAAATGTTTGATGAGTGCACGAAATTCGTTTTTATACATTTTTGCCTGACTTGCTTCACAAGATATCCTAGTAAAAAAAAACATCATAACAGTGTCACGATACGCGCGCCATCTCTTGCCCATTCCGGAAACTGTTCAATCTACCCTCGTAATTTTGACATAAGAGATCTTAACTGAGCCAAGTCAATTAAGAAGTACTTGCAAAAGTGCAAATAAGGAGCGGGCAGAAAATGAATCAAATACATTGGAATTAACTAGGAGTATACTGCAAGAGAGTGTTCTGGGACCATATTAATGACATTTTTTGAGAAATCAGTAATGGAACCCAAGCGGCAGCGCATTACAACAAGAATAAACCCTTTCTAAATAAAGAAGAAAAAAACAAATTGCCTAATACACTGACGAGCATAAAATTAGGGTCACTCCGTTATTTGAAGTTATTTTAGAAATGTTTAGTTTTTTACGTGTTTTTTTGGTTGTAACAGTTTACTAACTGATTGCTTGAATAAGAAAATAATATTTGGTTGTTGAAAGTTTATGGAATGAAATGAAAATGAACAATTTTAATTTGATATGCTAAGTAATGAAAATGAACAAGTTTGCTTTTATATGCCTTTTTTGAAACAAGCGCAAGTTTAAGTACAGAATAGTTTTTATTACTATGATGTCATCTGTTAGTTGCAAATTGTTTGTGTATTGTTGGCATTGTTAGTGTTTTGCAATGAGCATAAACCCTGTTGTTGCGGTACAAATTGTGGCGGCTTTAGAAGACGGTCAGCGCAAAACTGCAAAAAAAGTTGGTGTCGTGTGTGCAACAAGTATGGCGGCGGTACGAAGAGACTAGTCTGCTCACCCAAAGACCTGGTTCAAGGCGAGGCAAGACTACAGCTGCTAGAGATGACTGCTTTTTCGTTTCTAGTACTTTGAGAAACCGAACAGTCACGGCAGTTTCCCTTCGAAATCATCTGTAAGAAGTGAGAAATGTAAACATAAGTCAGTGGACAGTTAGAAGGAGCCTTCATGCTGTTAGATTATCTTCTCGAACTAGAGCTACTGTACCGCCGCTTTCCCGTGAACACCGGATTGCGAGCTTAAATTTTGCACGAGAACACTTGGCTTGGACCAAACCGGATTGGAGGCGCATATTGTTTCCGATGAATCGCGATTCTGTCTTACGGGCTCAGATAGACGTGTAAGAGTGTGGAGACGGCAAAGCGAGAGATATTCTGAAGTATGTATTGCCAAGCGACTTCCATTTGGTGGAGGATCAGTTATAGCATGGGGAAGCATATCTTTTAACATTCACACGGAGTTAGTCTTTATCGAAAATGGAACGTTGACTGCACACAGGTATCTGACAGAGGTTCTAGAAGACCATATTTTACCGTTCATGATGATTCTTGGAGACGAAGCAACATTTATGCATGATAACGCACAAACCCATACTGCTCAGATAGTTACTGAGTATCTTGATGAGTGTCAAATCACAAGTTTTCTTTCTTCTGCTCGCAGTCCAGATTTAAATCCGATTGAGCATGTTTGGGATGAGATTGGAAAACGTTTACGGAGACGTATACCGACCCCCAGAATTTCTAGAGAGCTTCACGAAATACTAGTGCAGGAATGGGATAATCTTCTGCAGAATGTGTTCCAAAATCCGATCCAGAGCATGCCTCGTCGATTGCAAGCTGTTATCACTGTTTAAAAAAACCATATTAAAGTAAACTGGTTCATTTTCGTTACATAGCATATAAAATTAAAATTATTCATTTTCAGTACTTTTAATAAACTTTGAACAACCAAATATTATTTTTTATTCAAGAAATCATTTAGTAAACTGTTGCAATAAAAAAAACACGTAAAAAACTAAAAATCTCTAAAATAACTTTAAATAACGGAGAGACCCTAATTTTATGTTCGTCAGTGTATATGGCACTAAGGGTGTTCATGATATTTTCGAAAAAAATTCGGTGGAGACACATATAGCAAAACAGTGTAAGTTCTAGGGAAACTACGTTAACAAAAAAATGAACTAATCAAAGCAAATCGAGGGACTACCTACACAACAAACTAAATGGTACTACGAGGATGTAGGCCATAATACCCTGAGGACATGCTTATTTCTGTGTTTTGTAGCGCCATGGCATTATTTGTTGGGGTACAGCAAAGGATGTAAAAAATCTGTATTACTCAAAAAAATTGTCATTAGAGTCAAATATATGTGTGTTTAGAGCTTACATTCATCTTACAGTAGTAGTTTTGTTTATTCATGACTTGTTGATGATTATACAGGGTGACTAACGAAAAACCTTTGGTGCTGTATCTCGTTAATTTTTGATCCGATTTGAATAAATAAAACATCAAATTAAATGATTTTTAAAAGACTTTAATATGAACTGTACTGATATTTTTTCTTGCATCCAGTTTTTGACAAAAGACGATCAACTTTTTTTTTTCAAATTGCATTGTACAGGGTGTCCCGTTAATGCGGGGAAATGGCTGGACCATAGATTCCTGAGGTCAAAATATGGCGATTTAACGCAACTTATCTATAACACTTTAACTTTGTTTTACCACAAAAAATATTTATTTATAATGAACAGTGAATGTTCGAAACTATAGTCACAGCAATAAATATTTTTTGTGGTAAAACAAAGTTAAAGTGTTTTAATTATCTTATTAAAATGTACCACCAAGTTAACGCCGACAACATTCAAGAATCAACTTATCTATATCCAAAAATTTAAGGTTAAGCCGGAATTTGGCTTCAAAGTTTCAATTTTTTTTATTTCTTTTGTTTATAACAATTGAACGCTTTATTTGATTTGAATGAAATTTATTAGTAATAAGTACCATAATATCATACATCATTTTAGTTATTTTGGCCATTAATGATTGACAGGAAGTATAAAAAACAGTAGTACCACCACTTAAAAACTAAAATATTTTTTTATTGGTGCATAAAATCAAAACTAAAAAAATACTATTTAAAAGACAATTTAATTTAAAAACTTTTTTGTCTCTTAACAATATTTGATATCTTTTACGGTTTTCCTACAAAAAAATAAAATATATATCTTTTTATCTAATAAAAACAAAATCAAGTTTTCCATCGAATCGAAAATAAATGTTTTTCGTGGCTGTCTTTCTTTAAAAAAATGTTAATTATGTATAATAATAATTATTTAGTGTCCCATTAAGTGCTGGACCATAGATTCCTCGGGTCAAAATATGACGATTTAACGCAACTTATCTATATTCAAAAATTTACGGTTAAGCCGGAATTTGTCTTCAAACTTCCAAAAGAATTTATTTCTTTTGTTTAAAACAATTGAACGATTTATTCGAATTGAATGAAATTTACTATTAATAACTACCATAATATAATAAATCATTCCAGTTATTATGGAAATTATTGATGGACAGGAATTATAAAGATCAGGATTACCACCACTTAAAATCTAAAATATTTTTTTATTGATGCATCCAATAAAATCAAAAAATACCACTTAAAAGGGCATTTGATTTAAAAACTTTCTTGTCTCTAGTATTTGATATCTTGTACGGTTTTTGCACAAAAAAAAATATGAATATAGTATACTCATTATGCACTCATTAATAAGAAAATCAATTTACTCAATTGAATAAAAATTAAATAATATTAATTAATAAAATAAATCGAAACAACATCTAACACTTTTCAACCAATTTCCTTCGCAAAATCCTAATACAAGCAAGATATGTGTTTGCTCCAAATATGAATATTTATGAACTATAATAAAGTTAAAAATTAATTAGTAAAAGACACTAAATAATTATTATTATACATAATTTACATTTTTTAAACAAAGACAGCCACGAAAAACATTTATTTTCGATTCGATGGAAAACTAGATTTTGTTTTTATTAGATAAAAAATATATATTTTATTTTTTTGTGGGAAAACCGTAAAAGATATCAAATATTATTAAGAGACCAAAAAGTTTTTAAATTAAATGGTCTTTTAAATAGTATTTTTTTAGTTTTCATTTGATGCACCAATAAAAAAATATTTTAGTTTTTAAGTGGTGGTACTACTGTTTTTTATACTTCTTGTTAACCAATAATAGCCATAATAATTGAAATGATGTATTATATTGTGGTAGTTATTAATAATAAATTTCATTCAAATCGAATGAAGCGTTCAATTGTTATAAACAAAAGAAATAAAAAAATGTGAAACTTTAAAGCCAAATTCCGGCTTAACCGTAAATTTTTGGATATAGATAAGTTGCGTTAAATCATCATATTTTGACCTGAGGAATCTATGCTCCAGCCATTTCCCCGCATTAACGGGACACCCTGTATATATATTTTGTACTGATCCGCAAGGAGATTTTTTTCTGAATCTAAATTTGTAAACGATTTTATCCATTCATCAAACCAAAGTCGAGAAATTGAGGATTAAACAATATACAGAGCCTATTTCAAATGTCAAAAGTGACAGTGTCAGTCATTGGTACAATACTGCAATGATTTTTAATAATTTCATAATAAAAATGTTGCAAGATTTCAAAAACTGAAAAACGATTTCTGTTGGAGCACAAAATTCTAGTACAGTGTTTGAAATATTGCAACATTTTAATTATGAAATAATTAAAAATCGTTGCAGTATTGTATCAATGGCTGTCACTGTCACTTTTGACATTTAAAATAGGGTCTGTATATTGTTTACAATGGATACTTGACTTTTTATTTATTTTTTTAATCCTCAATTTCTCGACTTAAGTTTGATGTATGGATAAATTTGTCTACCATTTTATATTCAGAAAAAAAATCTCCTTGCGAATCAATAAAAATATATACACAGTGCAATTAAAAAAAAATGTTGATCGTATTTTGTCAAAAACTGGGTGCGAGAAAAAGTAACAGTTCAGATCCTATTAAAGTCTTTTAAAAATGGTTTAATTTGATGTTTTATTTATTAAAATCGGATATAAAATAAGCGAGATACAGCACCAAAGGTTTTTCGTCAGTCACCCTGTATCCCAACATAACCACAATTTATACAGATTTAAACATAAAACAGCCATAAGTGTATAATTTTTTACCAAAAGCTTTTCAGATCTCCCAACAGAAGAATAAAGCTTAAGTTTTAGTTAAAAATATGTAGCGTTTATTGAGATACAGCATCCATAGACACACAGATAAATTTTAAAAATAGTTGAATTGGACTCGAAACATATATTACCATTAAAATTTTAAATTCGATAAAAATCATGTTTAAAACATGATTAATAGCAGGGAGAAACTGTAGGATTACTTAATAATAAGTATTATTTATACATGGATGACGCTTAACTTTTAAAACGAACGTTCAATTAAATATGCATTTTCCATATTTTACATCTCTTAAGTATCTCGCCCTATCTTTTTTTAGAATCTTTATCACTATGATTGAAAACATTTAATTAAAATGAATGGTAAACGTGGATATTAGACATTAATGGTAATTAATTAATTTTTTATTCATTTAAAATAAACTCCAGTTGTAATAACGACAACTATGCCAAATAAAAAAAAAACGATCGATAACTCCGAAAAGCACTTACACTTACCGAGAGCAATAACACACGAAGACAATAGCAGTCTTACGCGGTATCGATTATGTTGTGACATTCCTCAGGGAAATACAATGCGAGGCGCTTAACTTCTTATCGCACAACATGATTTATTACAGTACAATCAACCTCACACACACATAACACCCAGCACACTTGCATTATTCTTGGGATTTTCAACTTTAATCCAGGAAGCTGCTGATAAAGAAATACATAATTAACTACCGCCAAGTCTATTCATATGGATTGGACACAGTTACCATAAATTAAGTCCTGTGCTCATTTTATGGGTAATGTGTATTATTTATAATCGCCGTAAAGCGTAGAATTTGAAAACAATAAAGTATTTTTCATAGGAAATTGTGCCTGAAATAGGAAAATGAATTATGGCTAAAAATATACAAACGGTAGTAATGTCGTATTGTTGCTTCGGTTCATTATTGAGATTTTGTAATTAATTCTATATCATTTGCATCTACAAAGCATGGTAAGTAGGTCAAACAATTCTAACGAATTACCGATTAAACAAATCGGCAATTGTTTAACAGGGATATTTCCAATTTGTTGAAAGATTAGATTTATTAGACCAATTTTTAAGAATGGCCAAAGGGATAATGTAGAAAAATATCGTGGTGTATCAGTACAATCTACACTACTGAAATGACTAGATCTGTTGGTTTCAGATCAGCTTATGTGGGAGTTGCAATTATTTAATCGCCGATTAGCAAAATAACTTTTAAAAGGTAGGTGTACCACCACTAATCTGATACCTTTTAATTCATATCCGTCTTGTACTTGGAAAATTAATATTAAGTGGGTGCTAATTATACAGATTTTACAAACCAGAATTAACATGCGTTACATTTCCAGGCACTTTTTAAATACATGGTTTTGTACTTTAACCCTTAACTATTCGCACGGGATCAAAATCGACCCCAGGGGGTATATAACTGAGAAACCACATGTTATCCTCAAAAAGGTCTAGTTTTGCATGAATATCAATTCATCACTCTAATATGCAAATAATTTTTCTATTTACAAGCGTTTTTATAAGAAAAAAATTCAGAAATAACCTCATGAGTCAATTTTTTCAAATGACCCTATTACAACACCACCATTTTGAATGAAGCGACAAATAATCAGTAAATGAATATAGAAAATAGTAACAATGATAATTAATTGGTAATAATAATAAAATTATGGTCAGTATATTTCTGGCATATGGCGTACAGGTTCGATTTGGATTGTCAAGAATAGAATTAAAAGTATTAGTAAAAGAGGGCAAAACAGTCGTAAACAACCACCAGGAAGTCGCAGCGGGGGGACACCTAATGATGTAATTTTTGTATATATATTGTAATGTTACACCTTCTACTTTAGTATTAAGTTTGTACTCCTTTGATAATGAGTGTAAAAACTCGAAACACGTGTCAGGAAACTGCCAATAAAAACATGGAACGCAACAAGTGTCATAATTTTAATAACCCTGTGAAATACCAGTTCCATCAAGAGTGTAGCCTAGAAAGTATTAATTATGTATTAGTAAAATGCGATTATCAGTAATGTCTTACACAGAAGGCAGAAATATCGAAAATCGTTAAGTGCACTTATGTTTCGATAATGACAAGTGGAGTTGCCGAAACTAGTCAACATAATAAAAAATACAGTGTTATATAAACAAAGTTAAAGTGTTTTATTAGTTAATGTATAATTTAATTTGTCAGAAAATAATTCATGATTACTAACCGGAGGATGATATACAGATACTAGTGCATTCTTCTTACCATATAGTTTAAAGGAAACTGCAGTAAACTCATACACTTCCTCCCTCGATTGGACTGGAATATTTAGTGAATTAACTTCCATGTCATTTCGCGTATAAATACAAACACCGCCACCAGGCGCCATGTTCTGCAAAAACAATTTATTAGATTATAGTTTTTTTGAGTTTTCAAACTCACAAAAAAGTTTTGTTAAATAATTTGTGGACTGAGAAGCAATTATATAAACTATTTCAATAATATAAACCATGCAGCATCTTTAGGAGCCTAGAATTGTGATGACAAGTACATATTTAAATGATTAAATTTTAGCAAAATTAGTCCCATCTCTGCACTGGGTTAATTAAAACGATTGGTTTTGTTTAACTGGTTTTTATTTTACTTCGACTAGTTCCGACTATATGCCATATATCAAGAAGATACAAGACCATATCTTTCCATTCGTATGTTCAATATGCCTGATAATGTTCTCAAGTATTTTGTCTACACATTGTTTATAAAATTTAAATCATTATATGCATCTTTTGTCATAGCAATAACACTTCTGAAGAAATATTATTATGTAAATCATGTAAAAACATATTCTCATTCTAAGTCACAAATTGGTCGTTTCTTACTTAGATCACATATGAAATTGCTAAAACCTATCCTAACCTATAAATGTACAAACATTATTTGCACCTTAAATTAAGATAATTATTTTTCCAACCAATAGTATAATAGTACAATAGTACAATTTAATTGGAAAATATAATTCCAAAAAAACATAGTTGGCTGAAATTAATGTAACTATTATATTTAAATACAATGTTGTAATACTACTGTATTTTTTGGTTGTGTTAACCCTTAACTAGCCGTGCCTATATACTTACGTTATTGAGCGCACGAGGTCTCACCCCAACCTGAAAACTTAAAAATCGAAGGAAAAAAAATAGAAAAACATTTCCAGTGAATATTGTTGTTTATTAACAAATAATTTATCCATATTTGAAAGATTTAGACAATTTTTTAATACAATCTTTTTATGATTCACACAATCAACCATTTTTGATATTTTTTGTTATTGTTCCGGGAGTAATCGCAGCTCATCGGTTTTGCAATCCTTCGATCCGGCTTCTGGCGTCCCTTAGTGTGGCGATAGAAATCAGCCTATTTGCCTGGAACGGTTTCACCAACTGTAGCACAAGTTTCAAGAAATCGCGTCTGTGAATTTTTTTCCACAGTTTTTTTTTTCCTGAAAATGGTGTATGCGTTAATTTCCGTAACATTCAAGTGGAAAAAAGTATCTAAGGGCAATCTTCTCGGTCGGCGGCCAAAATCTGATCCACTCCACTTTTCGTGTTGATGTTCTCTTTGCCTTCCAGATGCATTTTTTAAAGTAATACTACAGTCTTCCTCTTCCGCGAAACGTTTTATCTATAATGTTTTATCTATAATGTTACATTGTGAGTTGGCGATTTCCTGAAATGCTTGCATTTCTTTGACTGTTGTAAATCTGGCTTCACGTTGTCTTCTAAATTTTGGTTGATTCTTCCGGATGAAGATGTTGGTGTAATCCGCAAGAATTTGGAGTGCACGATCATTGAAGAAACACCTCCAAATATTTTCAGCAATGGTTGAGTTGATGCACTTTTGAGTTCGGCTTCTTTTCTTCTTCGACGATATTCACAGCACGTATTCTGATTTGGTTCTACATGGATTGATCTTTATGAAATCTCAAAAAAACTATAATCTAATAAATTGTTTTTGCAGAACATGACGCCGGATGGTGGTATTTGTATTTATGCGCGAAATTACATGGAAGTCAATTTACTAAATATTCCAGTCGAATCGTAGGGAGAGAGGGAGGGGGTGTATGAGTTTACTGCAGTTTCCTTTAAACTATATGGTAAGAAGAGTGCACTAGTATCTTTATATCACCCTCCGGTTAGTAATCATGTATTATTTTCTGACAAATTAAATTATACATTAACTAATAAAACACTTTAACTTTGTTTGTAGAACACTGAATTTTTTATTATGTTGACTAGTTTCGGACTCCACTTGCCGTTATCGAAACATAAGTGCACTTGAAAGTAAACAGCAAATTATCATCATGGATTTCGAAAAAGGCGAACTAGTCGATATGATTTTTCTATTAGGGGAGGCTCCTTGAAATTGTTTATAGGCGGCTAAAATTTACGCCACACGTTATCCCGGCAGAAGACATCCGGATGAGAAAAGTTTTAGGAACCTAGATTTATTGAAACAGGAAGTGTGAATTACAAAAAACAAGAAAGAATAAAACCTATCATCCACGAGGGAAACCAACTTTCAGTGCTATTAACAGCAACAGAGCATCCCAACATGAGCCAAAAAGCGATCGGTGAAGCAACCGGCATAAGCCGAGAGGTCAGTACAACGCATTCGGAAGAAAAATTGGTATCATGCATATCATATTCACAAATTAAACACAATAATTACTTTGTTTTGTATAACAGTTATTTATTTATATGGTGACCAATGGTTTCAATACATTCACGTATCATTTTCAAACCGAAAGTGGTCACCATATAAATAAATTGGTCACCATATAAATAAATAACTGTTATACAAAACAAAGTAATTATTGTGTTTAATTTGTGATTTAATATGTATAACGATGTAGATGCCACCATAGTCAATGAGTTATATCATATTAAGTTAGATCAAGAACTGAGTAATACTGATTGTTAATTTCGTTCCGAATTTTGTATTTGGTCAAGACTGAAAATACAGGATGACCCTGCGTTTTTCCAATATGTTTTATTCACGGATGAGGCGACATTCCATAAGAGCGGAGCTGTCAATAGGCACAGTTTTCATTATTATTCAACTGAAAATCCGCATGTAATGAGACAAGTTTATGTGTATTTGCACTTCTTGCAAAATGTATAATCCGGAATGTTAGCTAATATACCTCAACTAATAAATAATAGGCTGTGGTTTCAACAAGACGGAGCACTTGCCCAGCGCAAATGAGGGCATTTTTTGATGGTATTTTTCCCAACCAGGGGATTAGTAGGAATGGAACCTCCAGATGGCCTGCTAGATCTCCGGATCTAACAAAACTTGACTTTTTCTTGTGGGGATACGTAAAAGAGATTGTTGATAAGGAACCACCAACAACACCGATGAATATGCAGCAACGAATGTTTTTGCAAGTATTTCACCTGAAATGTTAAGAAGAGTGGATAGGTCTTTTCAGCGGCGAATTAACTTGTGCCTAAACGAAAATGGAAGACATTTCGAACATTTTCTATAGTATCGTGTCTCTTTTGTATTAATAATTTTGTTATCTTTGTAATAAAATAATTATTCGTATTACAGAAGTATTGTCTGTTTCTATTTATCTCATATTGACACTTACTTACTTGGCCAAGCTGAGACAAAATAACTGACAAAAAGTTATTTTGTCTCAGCATGGCCAACTTTGGTGCATAGAAATATGTATAATTAAATGGTTATTTTTGTGAAAACTATTAAATATCTCAACAACTAATTTAATCGAATAATAAAAAAAATTAATGATTTTCGCCTATCTGAACGTTGAGCATAAATTCTTTAGGCTTGCAACCATTAATTAACTTTCTCCAATAGCATTTATAATATCAATTAATTCTTCTTTGAAAACTTGCATTGTTAATAAACGTAACATACAATACAACTATACATGCCAAACTAATTGTTTTATTGACAGATGTATTTTTTCAGCCATGGTTATCTATTCAAAAACAAATTCATATTCAAGAACCGTTTGAAATATAAAGCCTTTTATATCTTGAAAATATCACTTTTACGTATTGGATTTGCTTAATATTTTTTTTAAAGGAAAGCCCGACGCACTATTGCAGGACCCTGTATAAGTCTAGATTTAGCCCCTAAAAATCGAATTGAAACAATTGAAAACTATTGTATTCGGCAAATTTTTGGAATCTACAAATTTAAGCATATTTCTGGTAAGCTAACCACATTAAACTGGCTTAACATTTCTAATCGACTTTACTTGCGATAAGGTGTTTTCTATAACAATATTATCCATATCCACTCCCCTCCCTACCTTTAAAATATTTTCACACTGACGAGTTAATGTGAAGTTCCGGGGACTTATCTCACCGCCTTTTTAGAAAGATGTTTTACATATAATGCTTTTAAAATGTATAACAATTGTAACGGTCATATTTCCATGCCGTTCCAATTTATATTTCGCGCGCAATTAATTGAGGCAATAGGGAAATATGGTAGGCCGTGGATATTCACGGCGGGCCGTGATAAGATTGTTTTAAAAAAAAGACGGCGGCGGGAGAGTGGGTATTGACGCGCGGGCAGCGCGTCGGCAGTTTTGAATATATCCAGTAATTGTTAACGAAATAGAATAAATTGTGCAAAGTGCAAATAGTCCAAGCACGTGGAGTACGACACCGTACACAACGGAGCGCATAACATCCCAGGCCCTACCCCGGCTCTATGTAATTAGAGAGCGAATTTGTGAAATTAGCTGGCTGGTGATCCTCGAGCCGAGCGTCGAATTTTTCTTGGGTTGCGGAGAACGCGCGAAATTCAAACTGCGGAGCCACCGTTGGAGACCGGACCATCACGCTGCGTAACAAGTACCATTGCCACGACGGAAACACAGTGTAGCCAGAGGGTTTCTTTCATTTCCAACGACCACCACGAGGGAAGCAAGGAAACTTTTGGGTTGATTGGAATCTAAGTCTACACGCAGGAGAATAGTTACTTAGATAATTATTATTTAATTTTTGTTCGAATAATTATTAATTACCGTACTAGGCTTAAGATATTTATTTGTGTCATCTCGAAGAGCGTGCCATTTCGCCGGTGGTTGGCATACGTTGTTTATTTAATCCGGCAATTTAACAGTGGCCACTGATAACCTCCGGTTTATAATGCTTAAGCTTGAATTCAATTTTCTAGTTTAAATTCGGAGATTTTAAGTAATCGATCTAGCCGCTCTACGACTACCTTTATTTAATTGTAATTTTTGTGGCAACCGAATATTTTTGATTTAATTAATAAATTTATATTTATTATTTTCATTTGTGAACGCTTTTAATTTTATTTTGAATTCAATTCCATCTGGGTTTAGTAATTTTCCCTGCGACAAATTCCCAGGGGGCAAAAAAAAAATAAAGATTACTTGGCGCCTTATAAATTTGAACCGCCCCCCCCCCCGCGAGCTAGCCTAGCACTGGGAATTGTAAAGCAACTTAAATATTATCAAAATAAAATTAAATTAATACCATCTTAGAAGCAAAAGACGCCATACAATATTCCACTCACATTAACCAATTATAAAATATATTTCCTAGATGTAGAAATTTGCCATAGTTTCAGTTACATTCATTTAATTCAATTAAATTTTCACAATCATCTCTACCTTTTTTAAATGATACTATCTACGTAAGGATTACAACGCTATTTTAGATTCCACAATATAATAGTGTTTTTGTTTCCTTTCGCCACGTCACGTAGTTATTTTTGCTAATAAAGATAATTTATTATTATTATTATTATATAAATAACTCCAGATATATTTTTCTTTGAAATACTCTAATTCTGGAAGAATTATGTTGTAATACTGAATATGTTTAATAAATACGCTTTTAGGAGCTTTAAGTAGTGATGCAATTTCAGCTAATTATTTGACATTAAATAATCCAAACAAAAGTAGGTTTCTAATTGGGTTAGTCCTACAATCTATACGAATCAGAACAAATGATGCTATTAATAAAAAAACATTGTAATAATAAAACTTAACAGAAAGATTAATATTGCAAATTGGATTAGGGGTAAATCATATGGTTCTAATAAAATTCTTCAGAATTTAATATAAATATGTTAAATCATTAATTTTCAGTTCGGGGATATTGATGTAAGTAAATATTTGAAGTCTTTAAATTTACGACGAATATATATATCCATTCAAACGTGTAGGAAATTGATTGGTGCGTAGGGCCCCGATATATAACTAAAGCATTTTGCACAAGATTGATTTTTTTAAATAGCATTTACTAGTAGTTCCATAAAATGACACACGTAATCAATCACTGACCCTACAAAAGATCTATTTATCAATGAAGTAATCGCTGAATCGACACCTTATCCCAGCAACATTAAGCATTTCTGGCACTTCCTTCTCTATTTTTATACTTGTTCGAACTTCCCTTAAATAATGTGGTCACTTACTTATCCTATCGTATACATTTGTGACAACCTATCGATTATTACATAGAACGCATATTCAGAAGGATTTGGTTATGCATGCATACGATTCTATAATCACATACCAAAGTCCATTAAAGCAGAACAAAACTTTAGAGTATATAAACATAAGGTTTATGTACTTAATATAGATATTGAACCTTATACAAACGAATAATACATAAGTTATCTTAGTAACTAGAATATAAGTTAATATGTTATTCGTGTCCTACTTTGTACACTATAAAAATTGTTGGGTTTTCTATTTGTATGGAATAAAAGTTGTATTGAGGTTTAAAATACTGTAAAAATTCTAAATGATTATTTCAAACTTTAAGAAACTGATCCAAAATATTATGGTTTTAAGGTATTCCATATGCTATTTGCAACCTTATCTAGAGTTTATCAGTCTATAGTTGTTGAGGATAAGTTTGTATCTTTAGTCAAAGTAAGTGACTTTTCTTAAACAAATTGTTTTCAGTTCTTGGATCTTCCTAAATTTCGTCATCATCAATTAGACTCGAACCCTAAATATTGTATATTGTAAAAATCTTACAATAGAGCTACAACACATAGAAATCAATTTTATGATTAACTAAATCGAAAGTTCCTGCTTCACTTAAATAAGTGTAGGAAGGAATTTTAATTTAATGATACAAAATGCTTCACATTAATCAACCGAAATTCTTGTTGAAAGTGATCAATTTTTCTGCTTTATTCTTTTTAGTGCATTTGTACTGGAAGCAATGTTGCCATCCAAAAATTTCACTGGATGTTCTCCTTTGCAAGTATACGGCCGTTTTCGTTTCAATTCTTGACCCAAGCGGATTAATTGATGTTGGTACCAGTCCTCAGTAACTATATCACTCGATTGCAATAACTTATAATAAAGCACACCCTACATACAGAGAAATATCTTATAATAATAATAAAAACAACTTTATTTGTGTTAAGAAAATAAATTTACACACATCAAAAATACAAAAAGATACAAAATTCGTCTCAATATGTAAACAATGCATACTTGCATATATTAATTAAAGGCGCACAAACATTTAATTAAAAATGACAGAAACATATAATGCTTAACATAGTGCGGTCGTAATGGATTCTTCTAATTAGAGAAGATTCGAAATATTAGGTACACATTCCATATATATATATACAGGGTGTCCCGTTAATGCGGGGAAATGGCTGGAGCACAGATTCCTGGGGTCAAAATATGATGATTTAACACAACTTATCTATATCCAAAAATTTACGGTTAAGCCGGAATTTGTCTTCAAAGTTTCAATTTTTTTTATTTCTTTTGTTTATAACAATTGAACGCTTTATTCGATTTGAATGAAATTAATTATTAATAACTACCTTAGTATAATAAATCATTTCAGTTATTATGGTCATTAGTGATTGACAGGAAGTATAAAAAACAGTAGTACCACCACTTAAAAACTAAAATATTTTTTTATTGGTGCATCCAATAAAATCTAAAAAAATATTTCCAGAAAGACCAATTAATTTTAAAACTTTTTTGTCTCTTAATAAAATTTGATATCTTGTACGGTTTTCGCACAAAAAAATCAAATATATTTTTTTTATCTAGTAAAAGCAAAATTTAGTTTTCAATGAAATCAAAAATATATGTTTTTCGTGGCCGTCTTTGTTTAAAAAATGTAAATTATGTAAATTAATAATTACTGAGTGTCTTTAAATCATTTATTGTTAACTTTATTATAGTTCATAAATATTCACATTTGCAGCAAACAGATTTCTTGCCTGTATTAGGATTTTGCGAAGAAAATTGTTTAAAAAGTATTAGATGTTGTTTTGATTTATTGTATCAATTAATATTATTTAATTTTTATTCAATTGAATAAGTTGATTTACTTATTAATAAGTGCAAATCTGCATACTATATTCATATTTTATTTTTTTGTGCAAAAACCGTAAAAGATATCAAATATTATTAAGATACAAAAAAGTTTTAAAATTAATTGGTCTTTCAGGAAATATTTTTTTAGCTTTTATTGGATGCACCAATAAAAAAATATTTTAGTTTTTAAGTGATGGTACTACTGTTTTTTATACTTCCTGTCAATCACTAATGACCATAATAACTGAAATGATGTATTATATTTTGGTAGTTATTAATAATAAATTTCATTCAAATCGAATAAAGCGTTCAATTGTTATAAACAAAAGAAATAAAATTTTTTGAAACTTTGAAGACAAATTCCAGCTTAACCATAAATTTTTGGATATAGATAAGTTGTGTTAAATCATCATATTTTGACCCCAGAAATATATGTTCCCGCCATTTCCCCACATTAACGGGACACCCTGTATATATCTGTCATGCTGACATTAACAGCCAAAAGTCTCCCCTAAAAATGGGACAAAATAGAAAATTAAAGCATTTTCTAGAAGAATCCAGATGTTCAAGAGGATATTTGTTCCCTCAGCATCGTGGTTAAACAAGGGTTAGAGTGGAAGATCGTCGCTGCTGCACGAACTTCGCCCAGCTTCGCCCAGTCAAAATTCTTGTACGTTTAATATAATTTTTGTGTAGATATTGATATGTATTTTTTTTAATTTTGGATTGTAAGCTAAAGAATAATAAACATAAACATAACATAAACATAAACATATATTGGCATAAGTATCTGACAGACGGCAATATATTCAAAATTCCATATAAATTATAAAAAAATAAGAAAACAGGTATCAAAGTATCTTTAAACTAGAGATATTTAATATGTAGGACCAAAAATGACTTGATAAAGACATACAAAACATAGGTTATACAAAGGCAATGGTAAAAAATTTAAATAAACATAAATAAATAAGTAAAACTAAACTAACAAACAATTAAAATTGATTGATAAAGTAAAATAAAAAATATTTTTTTAATAATAAATAAAATACGAAAGTGAGTAAGTAAACTTAAGTTGACTAGATTGATTTTTCTATTAAACATTATTCACATATTTTAGAAGGAAAATAATAAAAAAAACTATAGATTCAATGATATTATTAATCTATATTAAGGTAAAAAAGATTTTGCTGTAAATTATATTATTGTTTGCAATAAAATCATCAAAGTTTATGGTTGTGACAACGTTCCTAAAGCAATCCTTAAATCCATCCCTGATAACATCCATAAACGCATCCTAAACATATTCAATCACATATACCAATCCCAAAACATACCCAAGGAGTGAAAGAAGAGTATTATCACATGCATTCCCAAAACTGGCCAAGACACATCAGACATGTCAAGTTATCTAATTACGCTTCTTCCAGTGTTGGGTAAAATTTTCGAAAACATTCTTAAAAGCAAATTAATTCTCCTTGCATCCCTCCTTACCAATTTGGTTTCATTGAACACCGTTCCACCTCCCTAACACTTTCAATCCTTACCTCTAACTGTCAAACAGCACACCTCGAACGCCAAAAATCCGCAATTGTCTTCCTAGATATACAAAAAGCTTTCGACTCACTTTGCCATCAAGGCTGTTTAAATGCAATTCTCTAACAATCCCGCCTTATCTCTTCAACTCAATCGCTTTTTATATAATCGACTCCTAAAAGTTAAGATCCGAAATACCCTATCACGCCCCTTTCTATTCCTCAACAAGATGTTCCCTAAGGATCTCCCCTATTGCCAATCCTGCATAACATTTATGTATATGATATCTATAAACCTAATCCACAATACATCAACCCTTCATCCTACTCACTCCTATACGAAGACGACACTGCCTTAATAGTACATGCCCCCATCTTACAAAGAGCACTTACCACATTACAAGGGCTGATCGATATAACTCTGGTTTGCAAAATGGAGAGTAACCATAACCGTAATCCTAATAAATCCCAACTTCTAATCCCTTTTCACCGTCCACAGAATTCTCCGTTCCATATAATCATTAATAACCATCTTATTTTACCGCCTTCTTCTGGCAAATAGCTTGGAATAACATTTGACCCCAAATTAACTTTTAAAACACACGCCCAAAACCTCAAAGCAGGTGTTAAGAAGAGAGTTCGGCTTTTCGGAAGCCTTACCTATAAAAACCAAGGCATATCAACGAAAACAGCTGTACATATTTATAAAATAACCTGACCTCTCCTTGACTACGCCGCTATCCTGTTATATAAACCCAATCCTTTTACTCTTAAAAGTATTCAGGTATCTGAACGATCAGCCCTTTGTACGCTTACAGAAATTAGACACCCCCTTAACCCCATACATAACCCATCTAACACCCTCCTGTACCAATTAAACAACCTAACTCCCATTGAACACCACCTTACATTCCTCGCTCAAAAATTCGCCACTAATCCTCATAATATCGACATCCTTAACCACATGTGTTTGAAGAACAATCGACAGTTAATTCTGTTATACATTAGCAATCATGACGTTTGTAAGACAGATAAATCCAGGCTGAAACATGGGGACTATCTCCATAGTGCGGCCAATGTTAGTATATGCATCATTAATATGGTGGCCAAAAACGACTACGAAATTAGCCGTAAGGCTCCTAGACCACGTTCAACGTAGCGCCCATTTGAGCGCGACAGGAGCCATGAGAACAACACAAACAGCGGTTATGGAAGCCCTGCTGCGCCTATTACCCTTGGAGATATTTATCAGAGAGCAGGCAGCAGTAGCGGCAGTAAGGCTTCGAGCAACAAATACATGGCTTGTAAGCAACGGAGGAGGTGAACACCACATAATCTTAGAGGATCTAAGGAAAAGTAATCCCGAGATTATGTTGCCAGTGGACAACATCCCTCGAAAATACATTTTCACCTGGAAGCTTCAAATAGACCTGAGATTCGAAAACTCAGGAGTAGGAAGCAAGCACAAAGACGTCCACATATATACTCAACGAAAGCAGGGGCTGGTATAGGAATCTTATGCAAAAACCTGTCCCTAAAAAACAGTACTGTTACAGGTAAGATAATGAGCACACCAAAAAATGGTGGAACTCGTGGGTATACTATATGCAGCAAAAGCAATATCTGACAAGAAGATTAAGGGTAAAAACATATACATTATAACCGATAGCAGAGCGGCAATCTTGTCCATTGCCAACTGCAAAATTACCTCAGCATTAACGCTGGAATGCTGCGAAGCCCTGGAAGAAGTGGCTCGTGACAACGAGGTATCTCTATCCTGGGTAAAAGGATACAACAACAGCAGAGAGAACAGAATAACAGATAGTTTGACGAGGAAGGCATCCGGACAAACGGTAAGCGGACCGAACCCCTCCCTGCTGCCCTCCCTGCTAGATATGAGTACCTTACTAAAAACTGCATCAATCAGATGCCACAAGGAGCGATGGGACAATATACCTGGCAGTAGAGTCTCAAAAAACTTCATCGCAATGAACACCAAAACGGCCAGATGCTGTATGCAACTGTCCAAAGAAAACCTACGGAAGGTCTTAGGGCTTCTAACAGGACACTGCAATTTACGATCACACCTGTACAAACAGAGACTACAACCTAGTCCTATCTATCAGAGGGTGTGAAGCAGAAGAGGAAACCACGGAGCATGTACTTATAGACTGCCCCGTATTATCCAACCTACGTAAATCCACAGTGAGAGAGGGATGTCTAAAGCCATCAGACATCTTCAGAGTCTCTCTTGCTGCAGTCCTGGCATTTGCCAATGCCCTGGGTTGGCTTGAGCGTGGCAAGCAATGAGGACTCAGATGGGAGGATGCACAAAGGGCCCACTGGGGTATACGTGCGATGGAACTCTCTGCCCTCCCATCGATTTAAACCAGAACCAGAACCATCATATCATTGTCATATTGTTAATTACATGTAAATAATTTTCTTTTTTTGTAAATAAAGATGTTTATTATTTTATCAAAGTTGTATGGGGCTTTTTCAATTAAGCATTTTTTATTCTTAATTTTTAATTGATGAATGGGCAAAATTTTATACCATAATAATTTTGCCCCATTTTTTATTTTTGTAATCGTATTTGTTTTTGTAACAAATCGTTTATTGTCCTTGTATTGTGATTATTATGATCATGTAGATTATATTCAGTGATATGTGATTTAATAAAAAACAAGGATTCTAAAATATAAATGGCTGGTAAAGTTAAAATATTTTCATTTATAAAAGCTTTTTTACAATCGCTTTGGTACGGTATATCGGCAATAATTTGTAATACCTCGCGTTGCAACGCAAAAATCCAATGCCTTGAGAAGGAATGTCCCTATACAATTATTCCATAATGAATTTGCGACGCAAATAGGGCTAAATATGAGATTAGCAGTTGTTTATGTCCCAATTTTTGGCCATTCCTCTAATGCAGAAAATATTTTTTGTAAGATTTTTCTGCCAGAATTCCACCATGGCATTCCCATTTCAATGACTTGATTTAATTTAACTCCAAGAAAGCGAGATATAGTATCACTTGGTTTAAGACTAAAAATCAATTTGTTGTTTTTGGATTGATTCAATGACAATCTGTTATTTAAGCATCATTTTGATTTTCTGCTTTGTCTAAATCTGCTTCTATATTTAATATGGTTGTGGCATCTGAGAACAGTATTGTGTTTGTAGCTTTCATTTGTTGCGGTAGATCATTTATGTATATGATAAATAGTATAGGCCCTAATACAGACCCTTGAGGAACACCCCGTTTCAGTTTACGGATCCCAGATTGTTTTTGTTGAAAGTAAAGAACTTGTTAACTATTTGTCAAAAACGACCGCATCAAATTCAAGCTTATGTTAGAAAACTCATAAATTCTTAATTGATTATTGATTGAGGCGTTCACTTCGTGATACATCTTGAATATTTAAATAAAGTAAAACTCACTTTGTTAATATCACACTATTTATTTAAAAAGTGACTCGAGTTTCGATCAACAGCTGATTAAACTTAAAGTAATTTAAAATACATTTCAACACATTTTTATATACAGTTAAATAAAGAGGAGGATACTAGGTCCAACTGGAGGTTAATTATGGGGAAGTCCGGATTAGATTTTGCTTTGTGAATTTCCAGAGACTCGAGTAAATCCATTGTAAGCCCTTTCTCAGCGAAATGGATTATGTCGAGTGCATCTTCATCAAAGTTATGTCGGTTCTCAGTTAAATGGTTCGCGAATATCGAATTTGTTTTATTTAATCGAAATGATGTTTTATGTTCGTTTAGTCTAATTTTGAAGTTGCAACTAGTTTGCCCTATGTAAATTCCTTGACAATCTTTGCATATTAACTTATAACCTGATCTATTTAACTTATCGATAGGTGTTTTTGCATTAAAAATAGAGATAGAGATATTATTTGTTTTGAACGCTACATAAATGCCCTGTCTTTTTAGGATGTTACGTATTTTTAAACTGACTTCACCAAAGAATGTCAATGATTTGTATATTTTGTTTTCTTCTTTTGGACATGCGTATAACATTTTGTAAATATTGTTATTCTGTTGTTTTTTAATTAAATTGTCCATTGTTTTCTTCGAATACCCATTTGCCGTCGCTAATGTATGAATAGTTTGAATTTCTTTTTGGTAGCCAATTTCTGATAAAGGCAACGTTATTGCTCTATGGATCATCGCGTTAAATGAAGCTAATTTATGTTTGAGAGGGTGTCTTGAATTGTAGGGAATGAGGGAATCGGTGAAGGTTGGTTTCCTATATATTTCAAAATTATATTGTTTTTTTGTATTTGTAAATGAAAGATCAAGATATTTAATATTTTTGTTATATTCTGTTTTTAATGTGAATTTAATATTAGGGTGAATTGTATTTATAAAATTTTAAAATTTAAAAAGTGTACCAAAATCTTATGTGTGTTTTGCCCATTTTTGAGTTTAGAATGATATTTGTTAAGTTTGTCATAAATATTTCTGCTAGCAATGGGTTTAAAGGAGAGCCCATTGCTAAGCCTTCTTTTTGTTCATAATATTTGCCATTGAATGTAAAATAGTTGTGTTTTAAGACGATCTTCAGCAGGTTTATAAATTCAGTTTTAATTGTTGGGTTGACGTTATTTTTATCAAATATAATTCTAATTGACTCAATACATTCGTTTTGTGGAATTTTTGAAAATATATTCGTTACGTCGAATGAGACCATTTTAATATTATTTTCTAGTTTAATTTGAGCTTGGTTATGAGTGAGTTCTAACGAGTTTTTTATTCATTGACTTTTACTTTGTTATACATTTTAATCACAAATTAAACACAATAATTATTTTGTTTTGTATAACGGTTATTTATTTATATGGTGACCAATGGTTTCAATACATTCAACTTTCGGTTTGAAAATGATACATGAATGTATTGGTCATCATATAAATAAATAACTGTTATACAAAACAAAGTAATTAATGTGTTTAATTTGTGAGTTTTTTATTGATCGAGGATCGGAAAAGTTGTCTAAAATTTCTTTAAATAATGAATTAAGTTTGACAGAAATCTTATGGGCTGGTGTATTTATATACGTGACAACTGATCTGATTCGTCGGTCGGGTTTGTGTATTTTAATAAAACCGTACAATCTAGGACAAAATGGGTTCATAGGTAGAATTTTGAATTTTTCTTTTTCTGAGAGAATGGCGTTGGTATTAGAAATTTTTGTTTTTAATTCTTTATGAAATTGACTGGTTGGATCGTTGTTTATTTCTGTAATGCCGAATGAATCGATAAACTGTGTAATTTTTTGTTGATAATCTTCTGTTTTTAGTATTATTATCGAGTTGCCTTTATCAGCTTTTGTTATCGTTAAGTTATTTGACTTCATTTTGTTTTTAATGCTTTTTATTGTCGAAGAGTTTGACTAGTTTTGAATACTTGCATTTTTTTATAATTTTACCTTTTTTGTTTTTGGTCAACTCACAATCATTGACATTCTTTAGTGCTAATTTTGTCTCGACAATTAAAGCTTCTTTAAAATTCTGGTTATTTAAGTGAGGTGAAAATTTTGGGCCTAATTCTAATAACTTTAATTCCTTAGTAGTAAATTGAATGTTTGATTCATTAATTACCCGTGGATAAAAGGTTGTGTCGTTTGTTGTAGAGGTTGTTCTTATGTTGTCTTCTCGGGATGCTGCAAGATTCGCCAATTTCCTTTGTTGCGTTTGTTTTTTCTTGTAGATAATGTGGCTTACCCTGCTCCTAACATGGTCGTCTAGTAGGTCGAATTCGACTGGGTGTAGATGAAACGCCAACTCCATATGAAGGATTTTGATGTAAGTAACCAGAGTGTCTCTTCGTTGAAATCAAAATTTAGCTTCTGCTTTTATCCACTTTTTTTCGACAAACTGCTTGGTTTTTCAGTGTGTTGGTATTAATTTTAACTTGCACATACCTCGGAGTAACGTTGAGATGCAAGCATTGTTGATTAAATCGAATGTTTTGTACTGCTTGTCTGTGTTTCAAACATAGTTTAAAGTACTTTTTCGCCTGTTCTGCTACACTAGCTTTCACTAATTGATTAATGGTTGAGGCGTTGATGTATTTTAAATTACTTTAAGTTTGAAAATTATCAGCTGTTGATCGAAACTCGAGTCACTTTTTAAATAAATAGTGTCATATTAACAAAGTGAGTTTTACTTTATTTAAATAAAAAACGTAAATTCTTAATTTTTCAATCAGTGTGTCATGACATACACAATCAGAGTCTTTACTGAGATCGACAAACGTACCAATGCAGTCGTTTTTATTTTCAAAGCTATCTATTATGGTATTTGTTATAGACACCAAAGCATCACTTGATGAAAGACTAGTTCGAAATCGATTATTATCTAACAAGTTGTTCTGTTCAAGATATTCGACAATTTGGTCTTTTTATGCCGTTTTATAATTTTTTTAAATAGGTAGTAGTGATATAGGCCTAAAATTGTTTAGATCGTTTGTGTCCCTTTTTTTGAATATTGGTACGACTTTCGCAGTTTTCAGGGATTGTCGAAATATTCCAGACTTGATGATTTTATTTATTAGAGTTGTAATATGTGATACTAAAATGAATTTAACCCTCTTAATAATCTCTACAGTTAATTGATGCCAAGCGTATCATTATAAACAAAATTCCAATTTGTATCGTTCATCGTACTACAGAATATAATTTTGCCACATTCTGTAATGGGCCTTATTTCATAATTGCTGTTTTCCGTTTTCCATTCATTTAACACTATTTCGATAACAATACTTAAATTATCGGATATTGCTGTATTTAAAGTTTGGTCTTAGAGGTAATCAGCATCAATATTTGTGAATATATTATCAATACAGACTTCTTTTCGAGTATTTATGTAAACGCATTTTAAGGACGTAAGTAAGTAAACAATCAATTATATATTACTCACGTATATAATTACATTTAAAGTGAATATTAAAATCTCCTCCCAGAATAAGATTACAACTATTATGATTCAATTGATCGACCAATGACATTTAGTTATTTAAAATTATGTTAAAGTTACCTGATGGTGGTCGTTATGTACTAATGATATAAAGGTTATTGTAAGCACTAACAACTATAGTCATTTCACATGCTTTCTCGGTTGATAGTTTATCTGTGAGCAAGTAATATTATTTGTTTTGGCGTAGATAATAAAGGTCTATTATCTTTCTGAAGCGATTAGGTTTTGCGACCGATGTTATGATTCGCCGGGAATTAACTACGACTTTCTGCGTTTCGGATTGTCATAGAGTATCTCATCACTTGTAACTATTTTCAATAAGAACGACTTTCGTCGCTGTTTATTGAGCAAGACGCTCATTGATTTACTCAAGTAGGAGTTCAATTCAATTGTTGGGCTGTTCTGCAGGCTGTTTTTGTATTTGTGCTAAATTTTCAGCGAGCATCTTTGGAACTCATCGATGTCGCACTTTCTAAAGCCACCAGAACCTAGTTTGTCGTTTAGACATTAAACATCGCTTTTAAACCACTTAAACCAAAATACCCACACATTGTACGATACATTACCTTCACCGAGGAAGAAACAAATCTATTTGCACGATTTTGTATTAATTTTTCGTGTTGGAATTCGTACAGAATGCAATGTCGGATATGCACTTAATCTGTTGCCATTTTGACTGAAATGAATACTTTTAAAGGTTAAATGTTAGACTTTTCGGAAGACCAACTATAAATTTTGATCACTATATTTCAGCAGTATATAACCGTAAAAGAACGGGAAAATCAATTGATTTTCAAATTAAATTCTTGACAGTAAAAAATAATGTGGATTATTTATTTTTGCACCTAAAGCTAGAAATTATTTATGAGAGTTTAGTTTGTATGGCGGACTATTAATTGCTACTATTGACACAAGTATAATACTGAAGAAGAAAATATTTTATCTGTGACTGTTCCTGTTTTTTTTTTTTTTAAGAGAGTTTACAACTTCCTTCTTCATTGTCTTCGTTTCAGTATAACTTCTATTTTAAAACACACATCACATCACTTTACCATGCATGTATATAAATATATATGCGTTCTATATTTATCGATTAAATTCAGTATCTGTCACTAAGCGTTGACAATCGATACTGGCGCCACGAGAACACAATTGAGAATGATACAAGTCTATGTTAGTATTAATTAGTAACACTATTTCTCAATACAAAATATCCTATCAAAAATATTTTTTCAAACCGAATTCTTTGGAAATTGATAATGATTTTATAAGAAGTCACAATTAATTGTAATTTGTATTTCAAATATGTAAGCGTGGTATTAAAAGTAAAATGATGGATTATCTACGTTGATGAATAATCAAAATGTCTATCCCACTGCCTATTTTGAATTAACCATAACCTAAAAAATTAAGCTGTGCCGACTATAACAATATATAAATTTTAATGAATTGTAATAATTTTATTATACTATATTTAAAATAATAAATATATAACTTCAAAATAAAGATTTGGTTTGATAAAGATCGAATAATTGCCACTTGATATTCTTGCTGTCTAGTATTTATAATTAAATGCGTTAAATGTCATGCCATGTATAATTTATTATTATCTAGATTTCTTAATTAACACTATTACAATAATAGATCAAAAAATATTCTTCAAATTTCAATATTTTTAAATTTAAATTAAAATCAAATCAAAATTATTGAGTGTGTATTTTCAATTAGATTTTTATTTTATAAAACTTAATGACTTAAGAAGCTTTTTAAGTAAAATTATAATTGATCATTTCATGGGCACAATAGTGGTGACATGGTCAAATGAAAATCTGATTACATGGCCATTATGCTGGGTTAACGCTGGCCACGGCAATTGCTCTTGTTACTATTCCGTAGTTACGCTACATTTACAATTGCAAAACATCATTATTAATTTTAATTGTTTCCTTATTGAATTGTGCCATATATTTGCATTTTTACGTTTCTCTTCGGCCAATTGTGTTCTGGAATAACAAACTTCATTTCTTGCTTGTTTCACTCCTGATCGACACTCGTGTTGATCGTCAATAACAAGCGGTCGGGATCTTGATGTTATTTTTAGTCGCTAGCTAGATTGCTTTACATATTTTAGAAGAATTTTTAATTGAATATTCAATGAATTCTGGAAATATTTTGAATAAATGCTTGCAAAAGTTTTATGATGATGGGTGTATGTACGAAATTACAGGTTTCATAGAAACATAAAGGTAAAAAAATTATTTTTGATAAGCACTTGTTGTTAATCGAAACTATAGTCATGTGTAATTTTAAATAAAGTGGTAAAACAACGTCAATTTAATATTTTATGAATGATTTTTGTTTTGGAAAATGTTACGGTATAACATATAATTCCTATATATACAATTATAATTTTGTTCTAATATATAATAATTTAATTTTTTAGCTAATGTCAGTGATTGATGTGTCTAACTTCATATGAATGATGACAATCGTAGAAATTGATTACCTTGTCTAAGTCAGATGGTTATTAGGAAATCAGATAAAATACGTAAAGTAACAAATTGTTGGACTTCGGCGAGCGGAATATAGTATTCAATTAATGTATATCTTGATAAGGCTATTACATATTCAACCGTTTAATAATAATGGGACATCGATACATATAATCAGTCCTGTTAGCATTTAAAATTAATGAATTTAGTAAGATTCTCACTCTTTCGCTATTATAAATGATTAAATTATTAATTTTTACAATTCACAGACTACCTCAGCGTGTTTTATTTAATTGAAGAATAATTGAACTAACGTAAATAATTTGCAATATGACGTCAATAAATTTTTACTATACTTAAATATTTAATTTAACAATAATTATTTATTCGTTGGTATAAAATTATTAAACTAAGAAAAAAAAATTATGAGTTACAATGCCTCGCACAGCAATGTAAGAATTTGCCCTTCTATGCATACGTAGAATCAAATGGTCTATATCTGCTTAAGGCATCTCATTCCAAGCAACTTCTAACTGAGGTCTCAGATCATCTAAGTTGTCAGGAGGTCTGGGCATGCTACTACTCATTAGGTCCCAGACAGGTCTGGAGACCTTGCTGGCTGAGGCAACATTTGCAAATTTCAACAGCAAGTTGCTGTTTATTTACCTGAATAACCCGAAGTTAGCTATTTCCCGACAAATAAATTGAATTAGCCTTGATAAAAAAACGAAAAACGTTGTTTCTACTTATGTCAGTTGCAAGTAGGTTATAAAATCAAAAGGTTTGGTAACACTTCATCATCCATAATAAATGCGACGGTGGCAAGTTCTGTACCAAAAAATAAAACTAAAACGAGATCGTGTGTTTGGAAACAATTTGAAGAATTCTGCGCCGATAAAAACTACTAGTTGTTAGCAAAACTTCAATGGAAACTTGCCGCGATTCTAGACGACTGGGCGTATAATATGAAGAAGGTAAATGCAAATGATTATAAGGGAGGTGTCATTTAATCAATGTCGAATTTTTCGACCAAAATACTGTAGGAGATGTATCATAAAAATTTTAATATAAATATTGAACCATTCACCGATATTCGTTTCAAGTCGTGAAATAGTCTTTCCAAATACCATTCGTGATGGCAATTCACTCTGAATAAATTCTGTTTTTAGTGCATTCAAGTTTGTTGCTTATTTGCGATTTTTATTCGAGCAAATGATAACAGTTGCTCTCATTCAATTCGCAATCAAAGAAACACGCAATATATAGGCTTCGAGGATATCACGGACACCACTATCACCTCTATTACCTATTATCAGTAAATATACTACAAAATGTTATTGTGATTTATTATACTAATAACACAGGCTGACATGATTTTTGGTGTTTTGAATTTGATAAGCGTCCTTAGCTAATACAGGTACGTTGATTCTGAATGTGAATTTGGTTTGAGTCTATCACGTCAAGATTTTTTACAAAATTTAAAAAAACTTGTGAGATATTTTGTACTAGAGCAAAGAAGTACCTTTATGATATTTCCTAAATTGCATTAAAATTAGTTCTTTAAAATACTTTATACATCGATAGAAAATATTTTAGTATAATATTATGTTCAATGACTCTGTGCAGACCTCAAAATAATCGAGTCGAGCACGAAATTTACATTATGTTAAGAAAGAATGGCCACCCAGAGAAAGACTTGTACCGGAACAAAAAAAATATGCTGCGTGATGCATTAGTTGACCCAAAATTAGTTCTTTTGCCTCCCCTTCACATAAAGTTAGAATTGATAAAGCAGTTTGTCAAAGTTTTAAATAAACAAGGTGACTGCTTTAAATACCTGTGCGACAAATTTCCTACACTTTCTGAAGCTAAACTTAAAGAAGGAATTTTTGTGGGCCCTAAAATTCGAACCTTAAAAACGAACAGATTGTTCCAGAATACAATGACCCAAGATGAATCTGAAGTATGGAGTTCTTTTGTAAAAGTCATAGACGGTTTCCTTGGAAACATCAAGTATCCAAACTACAAAGAAATTGTAGCCAATATGGTCGAAAATTATAAAAAACTGGGATGCAATATGAGCGTCAAACATCATTTTCTGAATTCCTACGTTGACTCTTTTCCCGAAAATCTTGGAGCTGTCAGCGGGGAACAGGGAGAGAGGTTCCATCAAGACATAAAGGAGATGGAGAGACGTTACCAAGGAAGATGGGATATTAGAATGGTGGCTGATTACTGCTGGACCTTGAAGAGGGACTCGCTCACAAAAATCCACAAAAAGAAAATACAAAACGCTGTTTTGAGGAAAAAAGAGAACGATTTTATTAAAAAAAACAACGATTGTCTAACGTAGGTTATACTGCATTGTTTTTTTTAATAAACAACTCAATTTTGCAGTGTAATTTTCTATTAAATATAGTTTCAATAAATATTTTCTCAATATTTTTGGCAGGTTCTATGATAAATTTCAAATACACTTTTCCTTGCGTGCTGAAAAAAAACTGAGCACAGATTCGTGATCAGCACACCTCATTTACTACAGGACACCTATTAAACTTGAAACGCTTTTTCATGAAAAAAATGTAGGCCTGTGTAATTAGTGATTTAATATTAACCTATAGTCCATCCGTTGGATCTTCCGTCCTACGTCACAAAATATCGCTTCGAGAAACGACACAAAAACATTCAGTCTGATAAAGTAAACCAAATGCGTTAGAAAAAGAACGCACTGTAAAACTTTCGTCGTTTTTTGAAGCGATAGTTTGTGACGTACGTCGGAAGATCCAACGGACAGACTATATGTACTTGATATAAAAATAATTCTGTGCATCCATTTGATATTTTGCTATTCACTTTATCACTCAAACAGATTATTGACAGGCTAACTATTACTACATCTACACCACAATATGAAGTAATGAGACATCCATATTTTGAGCCCTAAAATTAAACCAATAATAATCATTTACTATTGTAATTTAGATTTTATTTACTCTTTAGCTAATATTGATGACTAAATTTATTATTTCTCTGGAACTATTAAAAACAACGACATTTATAAAAAATGTCCATGTCTAAGAGGTACTATCTGAAAATGAATAAAGTACCGAAATAATAAACTATTATAAATTACGTCTACTAATTATAAAAAAAAGAAACTATATTTTGAATTTAGAGCAAATAAAAACTCCTTACTTCATTTACTTGTAGCGTTAGATGCATATTTCGAGACACAGGGTGCTTACCAATAACAAACTGCTTTTTCATAACTATTGGCACGTGTTTTTTCACAACTATTGGCCATTAGTGTGTGGATGGAAGATTGTGGGTTTATTAACGTACATTTTTAAAATACCTTAAAAGACCTAGTGTAGGACCCTTAAGACTACGACCTAAAATTATTTTCGACTGAATTGCAAATCATTGTAATGACAGTATGACCAAAGGGGTAACACTATGTGTCTATTAGCAATAGTTGACTATCAAATTTTACAATGGGGCTGTTACAGTTATAAGGTAGACGGATTAAAGAAAAAACCTAAAAGTATTAGCGCTAAATTTGTGAGGGATTAAGTCTAGTAGGGAGTCCTTTAATGCGCTCAAATCGAAATTCAGCAGATTATAAAAGTTCTTTTTCATTTCGATCGCTTCTATCATATTTAAGTTGTAAGATGTAGATTGTTTTAATAAATCTACATTATTTTTATTGAACTTATGTCCTGTTTCTAAAATGTGGTGAGCAAAGGCAGATTTGTATGGATTCAAATTTTTAATGTGGTATGAATGTTCTTTTAATCTAGTATTAATGTTTCTTCTAGTTTGTCCTATATATATATATATATATATATATATATATATATATATATATATATATATATATATATATTTATAATAGAAAAAAATTCCCATAGAGCGAGTATGTCTTGTTTTTCCAACGTGTCAAATAATTTGTTGAGTTTCATATTTTAGTAATAAGCTGGGGTGGTATTGAATTTTTTGAAATGTTAAGTTTCACCAAGGAATGTAACAATTTTACGTATGAGATTGAATTCTGTCTGTCTGTTTTGTTCTGAGAGGGGCAACTGAGTTGCTCTGTCTATCATGCTATTAAATATTACAGTTTTTTGTTCAGTCGTTAACATTAACTTATTGATAAAAAATGCTAACTTTTCTCAAAATAAATTAGTTGGCATTTATTTTTGGAGAATGCTCTAGAAATCTATTGTTGGCAAGTAGAGTATATAAAGCAAGATATCCTGAACGGGAGCGTTATCCAAAAGAATAATCATTTAAAAATCTTTTGGGAAGATTTATTGCAACAGGAAGTGTTTCTTATATCGAAAAGAGTAAAACCTTAAGATTTTCGACTTTTTTTTCAATTAGGTAAATCAAAAAAGAACAATTTTTTGATAAAATTTGCTAGTACATTTTATCATTAGTAATATTGCAGAGTTACGGCTTTCTAAGTTTTATGATAGCTGCGATATTCAATTTTTACCGAACGTCTACATTTTGTTAAAATGACGAATTGCGGCTAAACCAATTATTTTAGATACTATGTATGATACATAAAGTCACATCAGAATTGACCCAGGAATCCAAATATGCAATAATATACAGGGGATTTAAAAAAATCAAGTTTTATATGAATCACTCTGTATAACAATTCCAATTAAGTCGAAAATATTTTTAGGTTGTAGCCTTATATGGTACATTAATAAACCCACAATCTACCATCCACATACTAATAGCACATCCTGTATAGTTAAAGGGATTATAGGAAAAAACCAGAAAGTAAAGTATGACGGCGGCTAAGGGTTCGTCGCTGGGATTACATTCCCTGCAGGGTTCTTTTTAACTAACAATTCTAATAATGGATTAACTAAGGGACTAAGATCAACATTTAACAAAACATTTTAATATTTGTACTTTTCAATGGATTTTACGATGGCTGTTTTAAAAGTTTCTAGCGGCTGCTGATTTATCTGTTTGTCCTAAGTCATTTTTATTTAAACTTTTTAAATTTGTAAATAAAATAAATTGAAAAAGTTGAATAAATTTATTCAATAAACTTCCAATTCTCATACAGACTGGTGGGTGGTAAATGAATCTAGCATACTTTTTTGCGACGGTATCCTTCGATCTAATTTGGGTAGTACTTGATTTTATTTTCTGATTTCTAATGTGTTAATTAATTTATTTATTATGTCCATTTTATAATTTAGTGAAATGCCTATTTTCCTGATTAAACTAAATTCCTTCTCTCTATTTTATTTAGATAATGGTATATTTATTGCTTGAAAGAACATGCTATTAAAAGCTGCTAATTTATGAATGGAGAAGGTCTTCCATCTTCTGAATGAGTGAATATAATTAAATGTGTGTGTATTTTTCCTGTAAATATTAAATTCTATTTTTGTATTATAATTATTTATCAAAAGTCAATCAAGAAAAGGAATTTGATTATTTTCTTCTATTTTATGCGTAAAGTTACTGTATCTTTTTTAAAAATTGCAATAATATCATCCACGTATTTATACCAAACCCTCGAAAAGTGGGATTGTTTATATAGCCTAATTTTCAAGGTCGCTGAGGAAAATATTTGTTAGAAAAGGTGACAAAGGGTCGCCCATTGCTGTTCCGAAAGTTTGTTTATAGTGTGAGATGTTGAATATAAAAGTATTGCTTTAATTAATTTTAAATACTCCTCTGTTTTTTTTTCTGTTTCTTGTAATGGAATGCTTGGAAAAAGTGCTTAAACGCCAAGGGAAGTTTTTCATTCTGTTCAATTTGAATATGTTGAAGTTTTTCTGTTAAATTAATTGAGTTGAATTAATTTTAAGAGTTTTAAATTATTTTACCAACAATTTAGCTAGAATATACGAAGGAGAATTAATATTTGATCTCCATTTATATTCACCTTTGTGGATTTTCGGTAAACAATATAACTTGGGGAGTGTTGGACATTTTACTTTTAGTTTAAATTTAACTTTAGCATCAAGAATTGTTAAATTCCAGGTTTTCATTTTTCTTGCACTTACTGAACTACTTTTTCTATAAAATATAGCCACATAATTTTTCAATATCTATCTCAATTCTTCTTTCATTCTTGCTGATAATCACATGTACCCTGCCGCTATCTACCGTGAGTGGTCTTTTGACCGCTGGAAAATATACGAAATTTTATAAAGTTATCTACATTGAAATCTCAAACCGATCGCAAATTATAAGTTTTGCAAGAAATTGTCATCCAATTGTGTTTTAGGAACATGCCATGTATTTAAGTACAGTTGTTTTTATGCTGAGTACAGAGCGCCGCCGACTACTTGTAGCCCACGTGGCAAAGTAACGATCATTCATTCATTCGATCACTGGCTCTGTACTTGGCACTACAAATATTTGCGACGTGATCAGTTCTATTTGTAATAATAAAATAAGCTACACACTTTGGTTAATAAATAAATAAAAAAACACAAATTCAAAAATTTAGCTCTATAATGTCAAGGCAAGGGAAATTTTTGGAAGAAATAAACAATATAAGCGAACTATGCTCTGAAATGGATCAAGAAGAAAATTCTGGGTGTGAGGATGGTGTATATGATCTATTAGAAATTGACCCTGAGCTATTCGACACGGATAATGAGGAACAGAACATGCGAAAAAGAATAAGATTGTCATCTAGTTCCGAAGACGAATATAAAGAGAACGATCAAAATATTGAAACTTCAATTGATGGAACAGTTTGGCAAAAATTCAACAAGGTTCTGGACCTGGAAGATCGCCACGTCCTACTATTTTCAAAGAAATATCAGGGCCAATGGGATATGGGGATACATAATATTGTGAAAGACAAGGTAAGGAGTTCATTTTCTTTGATATTTGGCCAGCGCATTATGAATCGTATAAAAATATGCATAGAATGAGAAGTACGTACGAATGGAGTCTAACTTCAGCAGATTTAGATGCTTTTTTTGCAATTGCATATAAAACAAGATATTTGAACGTTTCATATTTATGGATAAGAAATTCTTTTCACGAAAAATGAGCCGTTTCAAAGAAATTATACCATTAATTTTATTTTTTTTGTTTTCAAAGGAGAAGTGAGAGAAGCCAACGTTTGCAGACCGTAAAATTTGTTCTCATCTTAAAGGTATGGAATACATTTATAGAAAATAGCCAAAACTTCTACAAACCAGGCGAAATATTACTGTTGATGAACAGCTATTTGCGACATACACAAGATGCAGATTTACACAATATATGCCCAACAAACCCGATAAGTTCGGAATCAAATTATAGTTGGCATCAGACATTGAGAGTAAATATATTGTGGAAGAGACCATCACCGATACCACTTAGTGAATTTGTTGTTCTTAAACTCACTCAACTAGTTGTAGCCATCAAAGAGCTAGAATGTACTGCATGAATCTGAATCTCGTAGATCCTGTCCATGTATTTTTCAATGTTTTAGATTTAGGTGCTATGAAAGCTTTGATTTTATATAAGCAAACAACCGGAAAAAACATATTACAAGGTTTTTTATTTCAGCTGGCAAAAGAACGTGCCACTGAATACCGAGATTTGATTTACAGGAACAAGAAAAAAAAGAAGGGAGAAAACTGCAGCAGATTCCACTACAATTTCTGAAAGACGAAAAACATGTCAAATTGGATATTGAAAAAAATAAAACCATAAATATTTGTTCTACGTGTAAAAAATATATTTGTGGAAAGTGTGTGTAGGAGAGACCTTCCATCTGTAAAAAGTATGACGACGAATAAATTCTCTTTTGATTTAAATAACGATATTTATGTAAATTTCTGAAATAAAATATATAATTTTTCAATTTCGAGTTTTCTTTTTAAAAACGTATATTTCTAAAGCCCGAACAAATAAATGTTTTTTTTAATTATTACATGATAATTATTTTGTGTTTTACTGCCCATGTTAAATTCTGTATAATTTAAAATCAACTGCAAAAGAATATAATATTTAATTAAAAAATCGGGCATTTGACCGCCATTGGTAGAAATAGGTATATATAAAATGTCGGTAGGTTTTGCGTTAATCTATTGTTATATATGTTGATTGAATTTTGTTTTGTTTAATATAGGGTCCGTCTTTTAACATTAGTTTAACATTGATTCCATTTTGTTGTAATAGTCACTTTTATTAACTATTACAACCGCATTACCTTTATCTGATTTAATGTAAAAACCGTCCTTTTCTTTTAAAGATTTCACGGTTTATAATGCGGTGTTCTTGCTTTTTTTCTGTATCTTCTCGCTGTTTTTTTAATTGCGATTTGAAAAGCTGTAGTACCTCCTTGTTCCAGTTGTTGGGCTGCTAATTCCGTGTCATTAATGCTCTCTTCTATGGGGATTTGTTCTGTCAGTAAGTGGTTGAGTTTTCTCTTTAATCTCAAGAATTTCGTCTTTATTTTGTAGTTGATCATGAAATTGCTTTTACACTTACTTTTTTCGCTAGTTCCTAAATCCTTTTAACAAGCATATTAATTGTCTATAATTAATATAATATTGTTATTGTTTAGAGGTAATAACTGTTTAATTCAGAATCCTTGACAACTGACCAGAACAGATAATTTTATTTTATAAGTTTTCAAAATATAGGAATAATATTAATATTGTCAAGTAGTATAAATGATCTTTTGTTTTTAGACTTCTTGATTATCATTAAAGTATATCATTTTGAAATCAGTTTGTAATGTTTTGGCTATAGCACATCGGCCTGACGTAGATTTCTTGATCTATTGTATCATTAAAGTATATCATTTTGAAATTAGTTTTTGTTTAGTTCCTTGAGATACAGAAACTCAGCAAATTTCTTTTCCATTAAAGCAAAGAATTGATTTAGTTTATTTGATATATCAATAGCATTATTAATTAGGATTCCCGTTTATAATCTTATTTCTAAAATATTATGGCCTGATTTTTCATTGCTTATTTGAAGAATTCGAGTTATTTCAAATAATCTAATCCTTTCTTTCCTTTCTTGATTTAAAATTTATTTTCATAGTGTGTAATTTTCCTCTGGGGAATTAGTTGGTGGGTATGATTTTTTTTTAGTAGGATATGTGTTGGTTTTAAGTATTCATTATGAGAATTATGTTTGTATGTCTTTTAACATTTATTTATTGCTCCAATATTAAATACAATTTCCTTATTGACTTAAACACTATCTGTTGTTGTCTTGTATGTGGTCTTTTTGTTCTTGCTACCTATTATTTTGTAAGAGAACTTATCATATCTTTAAAGATTTGTAATTTTGACTAATCGATTTGTGCAAATTTTAGTTTTCTAATTATAATTTCACATATATTGTTTAATTTTCTTTGTTTGGTTTATATTCTACGATTACTGTATATGTGTATGTGTATGTAGTAAAGTCCGCAACTGTCCTTACTCGAGTCGGAAGGAACTATTTTTTGATATTTTGGGGAAAGTTAAAAATAAAATCAAAATTTACTGTCGAGGCCATATTTAAAGTTGATGAATCGGGATTCTCCGTTGTGCAGAAATCGATGCAAATGTTTATTGCATGTAAAATAATACAACTATAGTCTGCGCGGTCAGTGTTGCCTGGATTTATGTCTCTCCAATATTATTTTTTAAAAGAAAGAGAATCGCATCAATTGGTGCACCCTCAACAAGTATTCAGATAGTTGATAATTGGTGGTTGAAATATTTTAAACATTACATCAATTACAGCAATGACAAGAAGGTACTTTTATTACTAGATGAACATAAAACTCACTCCATAAACTTTTATGCATGTTTCTTCACTCGAGATAATGGAATTATATTATTGTAGTTTCTTGAAAACACTACTAATTCTTTACCTTTAGACGATACGTTTTTTGGCCCATTACAAATTTATCTTACACAAGGAACTTTCCTTCGTCAATATAATAGGGATAAAACAAGCCGAATGCAGATTTCTAAATTGCCGAATGAAACATATTTAATAGTAGTTACAATTGCAACTGCCGAGAATGCTTCTCTAGTATTTGGCCCAGTAATCGACAGGTCTTTTAAGATAGTCAAATTGAATATTTTGCAACCAAAACCAAGTGCTGACCTCATCAATTGATAGTGAAGGCGATATCTTTACTGTCAAACTAGAACAATTGCAATTTTTGAGAACATTCTTCATGAACTGTCACCGCCTCCGAATCGAATCCACATAGGTCTCTTATCTTATCGAGCTGGAGGAACTGTCCAGAAAGTTATATTAATAACAAGCAAGAAAAATCTTTTAAAACTGAAGAAAAACGAGAAAAAACAAACAAAATTTGGAACAAAAAACGGAAGAGACAAACCAAGAACATTCATTTTATGTGCAAGAAAGAAAATAAAAACAGACATGATCCAATGCATCAAATATCACATTTGGGTGCAAACAAAATGTGCTGAGATGAGACCAAATGTCGAGAAATATTATCGTATTAATTAAAATTAATTCAATTAAATTAAATTTCAATTTTTAGAACTTTTACATTTTATTACAAATTCCAAGATTTTGTTTTGATAATATTACAAAATATCGACATCTACAATCAGTATTTGAAGATTGCTAATTATGAATATTTATATATTTATAATATATTTAACTCTTATTAACAGATATTTTTCAAGTAAATAAATTATAATTAATGTGGACTTCCTATTGGAAGGGCAGAAAGTAAAAGCAGAATAATTTTAATATTTTTGTAAATAATAAAATATTAAAATCTTCTATACGGTTGTGTATAAATTAACTAATTTAAAAATACGAATCCTTTCGTAAATCAACTGCACCTTTCCGATGATTACAATGAAAGCATCAATTTTACTATTAAAGTGATTTTAAAACCATTTACAGTTCTTTGCCCGGAGGCTTTTCATCGGCTCCCGCCCCCTGCTAGAGGCCTAACCGCTCTGCAATTTACGCCACAGCTCACTATTAAGGTTTGCAAGTGTATTAACATAAATACAAAAATATGTATAGGAATTTATATACTCATCTTATTTATCAACCTCGCCCACTGTGCTTATTCGATGAAAACCTGCTCATCAAACAAATTTCTAGATTATTACATAAATCAACTTTTTATCTATATTATTTAATTCATGCAAAATATGTACTACAATAGCATATAAATTTGCCTGCTTTTTTTCATTTAATCGACAATTATTTATAAATATGTGACTTATTTCATTTTGGTAAGGTATAATCGATTAGAAACTATTATAATGAACGCTTGAGACTTGTATAGAAAAGTGGCGAGTTGTGAATGAATTTTATAAATTAAAAATTAAACAAGAAGTGTTAGAAATCTGGAAGAGACATTGCTGGAAAATTTTATTATACATTCACGAGATGGAAAAGAAATTTCTGGAAACTTCCGATAAAATAAAGTAAGAGGTATACGGGACAATCTAACAAAAATATCAGAAATTTAAAAGGAGACTAGAAGAATTAAACAATAATAATGTTCATAAAATGAAAATATAAAATTCAACCATCTCATTTTGATTATTTAAGCTTCTGGTACTATTTTTTCAGGCAATTCGAGACTACTATATTAACAAATGGCTGGTGCATGTACCCAATTGAATTTGTTATTACGTGAGGATGCAATGAAAATTTTGTAGAAAGTATAGCAACGTGAAAAAGTCTATGATCTACTCAATAATTTCAAAGTGACGTATGGTCACTGAAAAAAAAATCTGATTAAAGTCTTTAAGAAATTTGGCTCGTTTAACTCGACTTTAATCTTCCAATACAACTGAAAATACCGTGGAAAGATTAGCTAGATAGGTATTTTTAGGTGGGCTGAAAAATAGACAAAACAGGAGTTAATACTTAATCCACCAACTAAAGTAGAGTAGAGTACCACAGTTATAAATCAAAGCCTAATTTTGAAAATGGAAGATAATTATCAAGAATAGAAGATTATATATATTATAGAATTATAAATGTTTAGCGTTTAACAATTCTTTACCTATTATAGAAAAATTAATTTCTCCGATCATTACTGCGCCGTTACAAAAATTAAACAAGAACTAACAGCTAATACTCAAAACAACTACTCCACGTACTAAAGCACCGCCGGTGCTTTAGGTTACATAACTAATAGCTACCGTCGCATGACTCAAATTACATTCAGTATAAAGTTATCTTTTCCTGAACGTCACTAAATTATTACGTAATCTCCAAACACGTATTTCGCTGTATAACTGCTTATCAGTGAAGCTATACCCTTATTACGTGTGTACTATTAAGTGAAATGCTTTCATGAGAATGATTCAATGTTAATAAAAAAAAAACAAAAATGAAGGATAGCCCAAAAATTGCCATCTTTTATCTGGGGCGCATTGTCTTGTGTGAAGAGGTTCAGTCAATGTAAAAAAGATTTAACCACTATGAGAATGTCCTGTACCCAACGATTTATTTTAAATTCAAAATATTCTTAAATTATGCACAACATTTTCTAATATCGCCTCGCCCAAGAAAACAAAGATTTCAATTAAACAAGGGCCGTTAGGATATTTTAAAGATTGAAGAATGCATCGCACTAATTCTAAGTTAAATATTAATAGATCGAAAATAGATTTTAGATACTCAAAACTGAAATTGGAGTCTTATCAAAAACCTAAAAGGGCCAAGAAAAGAAATTCAGCTATTTTATTAAGACCAGATATTCCCAGTGATCTCAGGAAGATGTTCCTCCACTTTAATACCGAAGAAGAATAAAAAAAACCTACAGGTGAACCTTCAACACGCAAAAGCCGCATCGGCAACGCTGTATAGGAGGTTCAACAAAGAAGGCGTAGATACAGCCCTCCTGCAAGAACCTTGGTTGCTCCGAGGGAAAGTAGCAGGCCTAGCGCCACAACACTCTCAAGACGGAGGATGGAGAGAGGAGCTGGGTCATCTGCTCTGCATACTTCCCAGGAGATGAGAAAGTATGCCCTCCGCGTATACTAAGCGGAATAGTTGCATACTGCGCGGAGAAGGAGAAGAACTCATAATAGGGTGGGACGCCAATACGCATCACACGCTCTGGGGTAGCTCGGACATTAACAAACGAGGTGAGTCTTTACTTAACTTTATCTCAGCAGAGGGACTTATAGTAACCATATTGACAATAAGCCCACGTTCATCACGAAAGACCACAAAGAAGTACTAGATTTAACTATATGTGCCGGGAAAGTGAGTGATAGTGACCACAGGCAAATCTGCTTCGATATAGTCACATCCCTCACGATGATCAAGTACAGAAACCCAAGAGAGACGAATTGGATAGGATTTAAAGAGTCCCTCAGAGAAGCTCTCAAGGAAGCATCGACAAGAGAGATGAATGAGCCCAGTGGAACAAATCAAATCAAAACTGCCCGGAAAAACAGACAAGCAGAGGGGCCGCGGAACAGTCTGGTGGAACAAGAACCTCAAAAAGATGAGGATCGAGGTTTGAAGGCTATTCAATAGAGCCAAAAATAACCAGGACTGGAACACCTACAGAGGAAAACTCACACAATATAATAAAGAAATCCGGACTCGTGGAGAAAGTTCTGCGAGGAGATTAACGACACTGTTAAGGGCGGCAGTGTTGCCAAAGAGGTAGGCTTCCTCAAGAAATCGGAAGGAACCTACATAGAAACAATAGAGGAAATATTCAAGGAACTATTAAAAGTCCACTTTCCAGCCTAAGCAATTCTGGCAGAACATAAGCCAGACAATCCCAGCCAAAGACCTAAAAGGCCTGACCGAAAGGACTGGAGATTAACCACGGAGGTCACAAGACCCATTAGAATTAAATGGGCCATTAGCAGGTTCCAACCGTATAAGTCCGCGGGACCGGATGGGATTTATCCCATTCTGTTACAAATGGGCATAGAAGAACTAGTGCCGCATCAAAAATCTTCAAAGCCTGCCTGCTATGGAGATATATACCAAAATCATGGCAAAGCGTAAGGGTAATGTACCTGCCCAAGGTAGGCAGAATAGCTGATCTAACGCCAAAGTCATACAGACCTATCAGCCTATCTTCATTCTTACTAAAATAAATGGAAAGATTGATAGATAGGCACATAAGGGATGAGATATGCATACCAGCCAGGTAAGTCAACGGACTCGGCGCTGGACGACCTAAACAGGCTCATCACAAAGTCAATGGAAGACAAAGATATATATTTCTAGATATAGAAGAGGTGTTTAACAACGTCACAACAACCTCTCTCGTGAAGGCAGATGCAAGGAAAAGAGTCCCGCCAAGCCTTTGCCAATGGATCAAGGCCAGCCCACTTTGGGGATACCATTAAGGCTAAGGCAGGGGGAGGCTGCCCACAAGGAGGAGCGCTGTCTCCACTGCTATGGGCAACACTAGTAGATGCTCTTCTAGGAAAACTGTCTAACGAGGATATCCACTGCCTAGGCTACGCGGATGACCTAGCCATTGTCATCAGGGACCGGTTCGCGGGAGTTATCACGGAGCGAACACAAAGACCTCAAACATAATAGACGATTGGTGCAAACAGGAGCGACTGGCAATCAATCCCCAAAAAACACAAATTATCATCTTCACAAAAAGAGGAGCACTGCAAGGCCTAAAGCCACTGGTGCTCAGGGGTAGGGAAATCCCCTTCGTAGGGAAGGCAAAGTACCTGGAAGTAACCTTTGACGCCAAAATGACGTGGAGACCACACATCACAAAAGCCATCAAAAAAGCATCAATAACAGGTGTCGCATTTTGTGCGGAAAAAATTGGAGACTAAACCCTAAAATGACTCTATGGCTTTACACCAGGGTGATAAGACTCATGATAGCCTATGGAGCAGTGGTGTGGTGAACTAGAATAAAGCAAAAGGGGGCGATAGGACTCCTGAGCAGTACACAAAACATGTCTCAGTACAACAGGAGCCCTAAGCACCACCCCAAAAGCAGCCCTAGAAGACATCTTGAACATACCACCATAACACATCTTTATTCAATTCATTCAATTGTTCAATTGCTATATTCTCCGACAGCCAGGCGCTGCTAAGAGCACTAAGCTCCACACAGTTCGAATCTAAGCTAGGACTACATACGTGCTCTTAATAAACTTGGCTGTAACTAAAAAATAACAATCACATGGGTCCCAGGGCACGGAGGACATCCGGGGAATGACAAAGCAAACGAACTGGCCAAACAAGGCTCGTCAAAAGCAGTAGTTGGCCCGCAACCCTCCTGCAGAATTGGCATAACCGCAGTCAAACGATAAAATATGGGACAGGACAGAGAAAGACGAAACAGTTCCTTAAAAAACAATCGCCAAAATTCACGACCGAACTTCTGAACCAAGACAGGAAGAGCTGGTCATCTGAGATAAACAGGGATTCACAATAGATTTGAAAAGGTCGCGGTGGAACAGATGCTGGTGCCACCCATATAACCTATCTAAGACCAGATCAGGTTTGCCACGTAATAAGGAAAGAACTACATACGGTAGTAAAGTCGTTTATGATCGTGGTGTTTTTAAATGGCTCCTCCAGTTCAAGAATCCAGAATGGCAAGTAGTCACATGGATGGAAAGGCTTTAGGCGTTTGAGTTTAATACTTAATACCGAGATGGGGCGATTCGCAGAAACGCAAATACTTTATCTTAGAGATCATGCTAAGAACTGAGTCAAACATGAATAACAATGGTAGAGAACAACTGGAATACATAAGAGATTCAAAAGGATCAGGAGAGTGACCCCATCTTAAAACTTCTGATAAAATCGAAGAAAGAAAATTGCAAACCAACATGGGAAGAAGTAAGAAAATATTTAGCAGAATTAAAAACATACTGATATCACTGGGAATACCTTGTATTTAGACAAAAGACTGCTTATACGTATGTTTAAATATACATAGAGTTAAAAAGAACAAAGGCAGATTCTCATTCATAGGTGTATAAAATCAGAAGTCATGGAAGAGATTTACAATTAATTTTCCGGTGTTTATCGAAAACCTTAAACAAACTACGAGAATGATTCAAATGTGCAAATAAATGTATAGTTTCTGCTGCAAGTATAGATTCCCAGCGACTAAGGAAGGTATCGATGCGCCTTTGTAACATCGGCAGCCTATTCGAATAAATTGCAATTGATGTTCCTAAATCGTTCCTAAATTCTCATTAAGGAAAGAGGATATATCGTTATGGTAATTATTATATGCTCCAACATCTAACGAACTGAATGAATGGAGCAAAGTTATGAACTGAAGGCAAAACAAGAATTAATATACGGATGTGGTATTATTATTTAATTCATAACGATATTGAAACCTATTCACAAAGTTTCTAGTCATGGGACGGGCCGTATAGAAAGGATCAACTACGTGGTATTTTCAAGTCATTTCAATCACCTGATAGTAGTTCTGCTCTTTGTGCCTTTCTAGAACAGATGATTAAGATGATTTGCAAAATTTAACATCAGTGTCAATATGGCATTGCCCGGCAAGAAAAACGAGACTTGTTCCTAGCACCTTCCTTTGTTGTCTGGCACGCTGGATAGCAGAAGAAAATATACAGAGGAATTCCTCCTGTCTTTAGAAAGAAGTTTTGAATGATATAATTGTTTTTCTTCCTGTTGAAAGAAGTGTAGTTTAACTAAACATCAGCGTTCAAGTAAAGAAATGTATGGCGCTTCCATAGTATAGAATAGGAAAAGTAGCTACTTCATAGCAATTCTGTAGATTGAACCCATTTAACTGGGCAATAATCAGATATATGTTGGAAGTTACTGTTGCCAACGCCAACTTCGCGATTCTGTTATGGAGTTGCAATCTAAGTGGAATTCATCATGAGAGGACTGTAGATTTTCACTTCTTCCAAGCATCACAATATACGAAGCTGCCTAGTGCAAATGTCACAGCATGATGAGATATTTTGGAACAATTTTTTTTAAGGAATGGGCAGTATAGCGAACATTCGAAACTGAAATAGAAACGTGATGCCGCGGACGGGCCAGAGGTGAAGAGACTTGCAAACCAGCCGGATGAAGATGAATAGTTTTTAATAAAAGTAACATGATTATTTAAAATGATACATACATAATTTTAAATAAAACTTCGCTTTATATATGAGCTATTTATTTTGAAAGTGACCTAAGTCCATTTATCTATAATTTGAAATATTTAAGGTTTTGCGTTTTTACAAAATTAAAAATATACGTAAGGTAAATTATATGGTTAACTCGCAATGCTAAATCGTATTTATGGGGGTTAATTTTATAATTCCTATTAATAAATCGCTATATAAGTGTCTAATATTTCCGTGCTTATCTTGAAAGGACTTATGTCACTTTCAAAATAAAAATGTGTTTTGTTATAAAATGTGAAAGAGCTTAACTCTGTTACATATAACTTAAAAAATAAAAAATAAACATTTTAATTACTTTAGAAAAAAAAATTAAATTTAATAATAAGTTATTCGTTAGCATTCTCAGAATGCAGAAGGGATTTAAAATAGTTATGGCGTTCCGGAGTTATATATCGGAATAAGTTCATCATGTGTCGGTATTTTAGTGATGTGATGCTTTCTTCTTATACTTTTGTATGATGATGTTAATATAATATTTCCAAATTTTTTAGGTCGACCCTGACGTGGCAATAAATCACGAATTTTAAACTCTGTATTCTCATCCATGCTTGTTTTATATAAAATTTTATGGTTCATTTCTTAAAAATCGCATCCAGCATATTTGCAGCCAGTATATTTTTTCCCCATTGGTATTTTTGGATCTTTTGTAAACTGCTTCTTCTAAGAGTCTTGTTGATATTAAATCCTCTCGTTTAATTTTATTTAGTATGAAAGTATTATCTTTTCTACATTTTTTTATTATATTATAATAATCTTGTGGCACATTAACGACATTTCTATAACGCCAAAATCTCTGTCATTAGTTAAAAATGAATGACCTGATATTAAAAATTTGTGGTTTATGATTTCTAAACAATTTTCCATCGATTGGAATTTTTTTAACCACATTAAAGATATGTTGATGTTTCTATTTTGTCCTCCACACATGTCACTATATGCAATGATATGTTTTTCACTTTTTAGAGTTTTTTAGGTGTCTGAAGAGGCATGACGCCACTTCTTGGAAACCTCTAGAAGCTTTTGTGTCATCCCAAGCGTACATGTATACATTATCGTTGTGGAAATTATGTATACCTAAATTTAAAATATACATGTTGCATTTATAATAAGCTACTGAAGTAGTTAGCTTTGGGAATGGTAACCCTTTCTGCAAATCGAAAGAAATGCCAAAATAATGAGATGGATTACTTGATACTAGTTCTTGATCTTGTTTTAACGCATTTCTAGCTTATTCTGCTAGTTTTAAATGAATATCATGTTCTTCTATAAGTTTTTTCTCTTCTTTATGGTTTTCTGATGCTTTAACTTGTTTATGTTTAATAGATCACATTTTTGGCATTGTGTCTATACGCGGCGGGTGGAATTTTAGATTAAAAACTTTTTTGAATATTTTTCTATAAGTCCATTCATTAACTGCTTTTACAGTGAAGCTCACACAAATCAAACATTTTTTTATAGTCAGTTCAGGATGTAGATATTTTCTATTGGGATTATGATCCCTCATATAATGGGATTCAAATTTCGGGAAACTGTTAATATGGTTTTGGACAACCATATTTGCTTCATCGCATATTTTTCTCGATGATCCAGGCAAATTCCCACGTACATCGTTGCCTACATTTTTAGATTTTAACACAATTTTACCAGTACGTAAAACTCTCATTTCTTCATGAACCTTTACCGTTTCTCCGACGTTTTCTTTTTAAAGTACAGCTTCGTACGGTCGCCTCGTATAGCAATTATCATTCTCAATTAGTTCCTCTTCCTCTGTTGAAGAATGAAGTTCTAAAATTCTCTTTCTTTTTCTATATTTGTTGTATGATTTTAATTCTTCTTCACTTTCAGAATCAAGGAATCTTGTGATTTTATCCTTTTATATAATTTCTTTAATTAAATATTATTCTGATAATAAAATATATAAGTCCTTTACGTTGTAGAAAATTAACTAATAATTAGAAAAAACACGAAAATATTTCGTAAAATCTACAACAAATGAGTCTTATTAGGACTACAAGAACAAACCACTTTTGAAACAACTACTTCTCTAGCTAATACTTCGACAGACATTGAATAATACAAAAGTAATTTGCGTGTTACAAAATAGCAAGGCAATCAAAGCAACACTAGTTTGAACGTATTTCTTTCTGTAAAATGAACTAAAAATGATTGAATGTACGTTAAATAATTTGTGACTGACTATATTATGATAAATTTGGAACAAGAAAATAATTTAGGTTGGTGTAATTAAAAATAAATTAGCAAAAGCAATTAAATAATTCAATACTCAATTTATAACCATCTGCAGACACGTGTTTCGATCTCTCGATCTCTTCAGTACAGCTTTATTATAAAATTGATTTCAAATATAAATAAAAACGTTTACTAAAATAAATATAATGAAATATAAATAACTTAGTCAGATATGTACGGCAACTGACACAATAATGAAATATAACCGACTGAAGGTCTGAATTTATACCAGAGGTGGATTACTGAATTCTACGGAAATAATTACGTTCGGGATTAAGGAAAATACCCACTAAGAGCATAATTTGATAATAAAATATATAAGTCCTTTACGTTGTAGAAAATTAACTAATAATTAGAAAAAACACGAAAATATTTCGTAAAATCTACTACCTTCTGTCGGTTATATTTCATTATTGTGTCAGTTGCCGTACACATCTGAGTAAGTTATTTATATTTCATTATATTTATTTTAGTAAACGTTTTTATTTATATTTGAAATCAATTTTATAATAAAGCTGTACTGAAGAGATCAAGAGATCGAAACACGTGTCTGCAGATGGTTATAAATTGAGTATTGAATTATTTAATTGCTTTTGCTAATTTATTTTTAATTACACCAACCTAAATTATTTTCTTGTTCCAAATTTATCATAATATAGTCAGTCACAAATTATTTAACGTACATTCAATCATTTTTAGTTCATTTTACAGAAAGAAATACGTTCAAACTAGTGTTGCTTTGATAGCCTTGCTATTTTGTAACACGCAAATTACTTTTGTATTATTCAATGTCTGTCGAAGTATTAGCTAGAGAAGTAGTTGTTTCAAAAGTGGTTTGTTCTTGTAGTCTTAATAAGACTCATTTGTTGTAGATTTTACGAAATATTTTCGTGTTTTTTCTAAATATTATTCTTTAAAACTTAATTCAATATTATAATGTAATTTAAATTACCTTCATGACTGCTTTCAAGATTTTGGGCCGCACTTTTTAACATTATCAATAAAAAGAGGTCACTTTCAAAATTATGATTTTCAATATTTATATTATTATGAAAATATACGTGTTACAAAATTTTCAAATGTATTAAATATATTTCAATGCCGATTTATTTTTTTTTTTGACAGTTTAGCATAAATTATAAATGTCACCACAGTTAACTTGAAAGAAAGATAAAAATGGACTTGGGCCACTTTTAAAATAAACGGCTCATATATATCACGAAACATCAACCATCAATTTATGATGAAATTCTTTTCTATTTATCCATAGAATTTCTATAGTATAGTGTAGTAACAATTGTCTCGAAAGCAACAGTGCGAAGTAGTTCACTACATTACTTCTTTCTGTAACTTTTTATTGTATGTATTCTATAATCCTGCAGGTTTATGAAATTTTAACATTTTTCTGAAGAACTGAAAAGATAGTGGATAAATGAGAGCTTTTTTTCATTTTTATCGTTTAATATGGGACATTTTTAAGTTAAACTATATATAAGTCTTTGTTGTTACTGTGAAGTTAAACTAAGAAATCTACCAATGCCAAAACTGCACTAGATAGAGGCTGTAGATATTTGATATTTGTTCATTATTGATTCCAGTTCAGCTTGACACCCTACACAGATATAACTAAAATAAAGCACAAACATGGACTTCTTACTCATAGAATAAATAATAGTTAATGTGATTGTTTCCAATAATCTAATTGTCAATAAATTAAACATCTGAAGGCAAGTGATAATGCTCCACTTTAAAGAAGGTATATAAGGTGTTTGGTGTATTATTCATTAGAATATATTCAAGAAATCAGGGCAATCTATCACCTACATATGAAGTGCTTAGAAGTATGTATTTATAGTATAGTGTGCTTAAATTAAATCACCTTGTTTTCACATGCCACTTCTTTAAGAACTTCCTATCAATAAATTTTGGGGTCTAGTATTATTTCACTACATAATTTTGTATTCTTATTGCTTCTTGCAATTACGTCCTTGGGAGGTTCCAGGTATTTTGTGTTGTTTGAGGATGATTACAGTCGTATGACATTTGTGTATTTTCTGAACACAAAGGATCAAGTTATCAACAAATTTAAAGAGTTCCAATCAATGGTGGAAAACCAAAAAGACTGCAGAATAAAGAAAATAAGATCAGACAATGGTGGTGAGTTTTGCAATAATGAAATGGAAAAATTACTCAAAAGAAATGGTATCATACATCAGAAAACACACCCCTACACCCCTGAACAAAATGATCTATTGGAACGAATTAATAGAACTATTGTAGAGAAAGCGAGGTGCTTATTATTTGATGCAGACCTAAAAACCAAATTTTGGGCTGAGGCTGTACATACAGCGGTTTACTTGCGAAACAGATCAATAGTATTAGGTTTAGAAGGAAAAACTCCTTATGAAGTTTGGCATGGTCACAAACCAGATGTAAGTGATTTCAGGATCTTTGGGAGCCCTGTAATGGTTCATATTCCAAAAGACGAACCAAATGGGAAAAGAAGTCCGTACAAATGGTATTAGTAAGATACAGTGAAACAACCAAAGGGTACAGATTGAACGATGCCAACAGAAACATTGTAACCACAAGTAGAAATGTAGTAGTAATGGAAAACATTACAGAAAACCAAGTGCAGGTGAAGGGCAGCAAGGAAGCCGAAATAGTGGAGAAATTGGAGGATACAAGTTCCGAAGAAGTTGCAGAAATTGCAGAATCAGTGGGGGATACAAGTTCTGAAGAAGAAACAGTAGCAGAATCAGTGAGAGATTCAAGTTATAAAGCTGAAGAAGAACCAAGTAGCAGTATGAATAACAGTGATTCTTTAGAGGAACAAGAACCAATTAGAAAATCCAAGCGACATCTGAAACCCAAGGTGTTTGAAGATTTTGTGACATACATGTGCTGCGATTGAGATTCTATACTCTCAGATCCATCAACAGTCGATGAAATGTTCAAGGCCAGATGCGGCTCAGTGGAAGAGAGCGATGCAAGAAGAAATGAAAAGTTTCAAGGAATCATTTTCATTTTCATGGGATCTTACAGCATTACTACAAGGAGGAAAAGTAGTGAGTTGCAAGTGTGGATTTAAAATTAAGTGCGATAGTGAAAACCAAGTGCGTATATATAGAGCAGCCAGAAGGCTTCGCAGTAGATGAAAATAAGGTATGCAAGTTAAAAAAAGGCTATATATGGTTTGAAGTAAGCTTCTCGGTCTTGGAATAAGAAAGTTGAAAGTGTACTTAATAAGATAGGATACGAAAGATCAAAGTTGGAACCGTGTATATATATGAAAGGCAAAGAAAACAAGCTAAGAATAATAGCTTTATACGTGGATGATTTCTTCATTTTTTCAAAAAACTTATCGGAACTAGAGTTCCTAAAACAAGATTTAGGCTCCAAGTTCAAACTAAAAGTTTTGGGAGAAGCAAAACAATGTTTAGGGATGAGAACAGAAAGGAATTGGAAAGAAGGGACAATAACTCTAGATCAAGAAAACTATGTGAATCAATTGCTGACAAAGTTTAAAATGGTTGATTATAAACTCCTATGGAATCAAAATTTCAATTGAAACCCAGCAATACAAAATGTAATGAAGATTTTCCTTACCAACAACTAATAGATAGTTTCATGTATTTAACTGTGCTTACACGACCAGATATTTCATATAGCGTGAGCTATTTGAGCCAATTTATTGCTTGTTATGATGAATCGCATTGGAAATGCGCAAAAAGAATTTTAAGATGTTTGAAGGGTACTAGAAGTCATTGTTTAAGATATGAACGGACAGGATCAAAAGTCCAAGGCTTTACAGATACGGATTGGGCAAATGACAAACAAGATAGGAGATCATACACCGGTTACGTCTTTAAATTAGCAAATGCAGCTATATCGTGGCAAAGTAGAAAGCAGAAAACAATTGCGCTTTATAGTACAGAAGCGGAGTACATGCGAGTTAATCAATGTGAATGGTCCAATAGTGTTGCATAACGATAATCAACGTGAGCAGAAGTTGTCTATGAATACTGTGTTTCATGGTAGATCTAAGCATATAAACGTTAAGCATCATTTTATTCGATATACTGTTAATAATGGTAGCATTAAAATTGTATATATGCCCACATCAAATATGCCTGCAGATTTGTTGACCAAAGGCTTATGTGAGGCAAAACATTCAAAATTTATGTACAACATAGGAATATGTAAGATATAAATATTTATGCAATATAGTGGGGGTGTTGAAATTATATTTAAAAAAATTTGATAGTGGCGCCCTCTGTACTATACTTGTATGAATAAAGTGGATTAGTCTCGTGTGAACCACGAAACATAGAGTTTCATTTGCAACACGATAAAGTAAAAAATTTACTTATTTGTTTTTTTAAATACGGATTCTTTGCAATATAAGTTTATTAGAAACTTCCGGGGAAATTTTTTTTATAGTAGTAGTAGTGTTTGGCTATCGACCACGTGGTACTTCCGCCGTATAATTTCAAAAGTATCAACCTAAATCATTTTTTATAAATAAATAAAAGAACACGTGCTATATCTTATAATCCTTCATTGTCACCCCTGTAATACTCGTATATTTAACTTTTTCATGTAAGAAAAGTCAAATTCCTTTAAATTTGGCTATTTTAAGGTCCTTGGTGTTTATATTTACAGTGAACGGTATTAGTATTAATTTCTGGTCTAAATACTATTAATATCATACAGGGTGACTGACGAAAAACCTTTGGTGCTGTATCTCGCTTATTTTTGATCCGATTTGAATAAATAAAACATCAAATTAAATGATTTTTAAAAGACTTTAATATGAACTGTACTGATATTTTTTCTTGCATCCAGTTTTTGACAAAAGACGATAAACTTTTTTTTTCAAATTGCACTGTATATACAGGGTGTCCCGTTAATGCGGGGAAATGGCTAGACCATAGATTCCTGGGGTCAAAATATGACGATTTAACGCAACTTATCTATATCCAAAAATTTACGGTTAAGCCGGAATTTGGCTTCAAAGTTTCAAATTTTTTTATTTCTTTTGTTTATAACAATTGAACGCTTTATTTGATTTGAATGAAATTTATTATTAATAAGTACCATAATATCATACATCATTTCAGTTATTTTTACCACCACTTAAAAACTAAAATATTTTTTAATTGGTGCATCCAATAAAATCCAAAAAAATCTACTTGAAAGGGCATTAGATATAAAAACTTTTTTGACTCTTACTAGTTTTTGATATCTTGTACGGTTTTTGCACAAAAAAATAAAATATGAATATAATATACTCATTATGCACTCATTAATAAGTAAATAAACTTACTCAATTGAATAAAAATTAAATAATATCAATTAATAAAATAAATCAAAACAACATCTAACACTTTTCAAACAATTTTCTTTGCAAAATCCTAATACAAACAAGATATCTGTTTGTTCAAATTATGAATATTTATGAACTATAATAAAGTTAAAAATTAATTGTTAAAAGACACTAAATAATTATTATTACACATAATTTACATTTTTGAAACAAAGACGGCCACGAAAAACATTTATTTTCGATTCGATGAAAAACTAGATTTTGTTTTTACTAGATAAAAAATATATATTTTATTTTTTTGTGGGAAAACCGTAAAAGATATTAAATATTATTAAGAAATGAAAAAGTTTTTAATTTAAATGGTCTTTCAAGTAGTATTTTTTTAGTTTTCATTAGATCCACCAGTAAAAAAATATTTCAGTTTTTAAGTGGTGGTACTACTGTTTCTTATACTTCCTGTTAACCAATAATAGTCATAATAACTGAAATGATGTATTATATTATGGTAGTTATTAAAAATAAATTTCATTCAAATCAAATAAAACGTTCAATAAATAAAATAAATAAACAAAAGAAATAAAAAAATTTGAAACTTTGAAGCCAAATTCCGGCTTAACCGTAAATTTTGGATATAGATAAGTTGCGTTAAATCGTCATATTTTGACCTCAGAAATCTATGGTCCAGCCATTTCCCCGCTTTAACGGGACACCCTGTATATTTAAAGGTATATTATTTTCAAATAAAACGTTAATATTTGTTATTATATACTAGTTTTTTTAATATACATATATTCCTAAATGGGTCGTACTTTCCGAATGGCCTTCCTATATTTCAAATATCATTGTAAAACACGCATTTGATAAGTTCTCATAAGCTGTTCGTTTGTTTGAGTAGTTTCTCTATAAATTCCAAATTACTCGTCCGTATTTATTGATCTTTATTATAACATGCTAAAAAAAATATTGGCTTAAGGAGAGGTTTTGATCCAATAATGGATTTTTCATTGCATAATTTTAAAGCTTAAGTTATATATTTGAGTGCAATTAAAAAGCTTTATCTGAAATGTATCAAACGTCACAGTCGGATGGGTAAGACAACGCATCAGCCGGAAAGCAGGTAGACCCCGGCGCTTGGCGGGCGCTTAATAATTAATATATCTACAACCTTGCATAAAAGGTAGAAAAGAGCTGTATATTTTTTGTTTCTTTTATTTTATGTTGATGTTGTGTAATTTCTTACTTGGTAGTAATATGTAATCTTATTTAACTTAATTTTCTCAACCAAAAAAAAACTCTTGACTCTTGCTTTTATTATAGTAATTGTAGGCTAGTGGCCACCCACCCGCACTACATAAATGTATATTTAAGCTTTTATTTTTTAATACAAAATTAAAAGTTGAAGTTATAACAGTGGTGGAAATGAAAAATATATATGTAGGGTGGATGGTTTACAATTATACCATCCTTACAAATTAAACAAGTATTCCACTAATTGATTGAGGTAGTGAGAACGACGTTCGTGTAGTGTACTCTGTGGTCCGAATAAATTCAATATTTCTGTAGGAAATACTTAAAATACTTTTTTAATATTTTGCGAGTTGGTTTAAATATTATATCCATGTATTCAAATTTTAATAACAATTATACTAATAGTTAGAGAGATATTTGCAATTAATGTATTTTAATAGTGACTAAATTGTGTCCTCTGTGATTTTTCTTGCTGCACCATCAGCTGCGTGATAAGACGAGGCATTAACTTCAGTTTTTTTTTAATCTCTCGTGCTATTTTATGAGTTGAGAGTATTTTAATAATAGTATTTTAAACCTTTTTTTATCGAAATCAACAAAATCATCTGCTGCCAATCTATGAATGTTATTAATTATTTTGAGTCCCTCCCGTGGCATTCCTTTGTTTGTTGAATAAAAGACACCACAACAGGCCGTGTCGGTGCAGAAGTGTGTATCCCCGTTTAATTGTTAAATAATATTATATATTAGGTAATAATAATTGGTATCATTCAAAATGTGTGAAATTGTCTGAGAAAGACTTGGCTTATTTTAAGAATGAGGAAAGGAGTGCTGATGGAAACAAATGGATTTGCGATAAATACAATATTCCTACGATTAATATAATTAAGTCCATGTTTCGATCGGAATTTACGTAATTTAAAGAAGATATACAATTGAATTTGTCTAATATAATGGATAATATTAGTTTACTAAATTCGCGACTACTTAATTTAGAAAACGAATATAAAGCTTTGAAAGATTAAATTAATTTATTAAAAAATAGTGGCTTTAATGGCGACATTATTTATGAATTAATCGAACTAGACGATCGTAGTCGTAATGTTATCTTCTACAATATATCAGAATCGTTGTCAAAGGATAATTTGGTGTCTAAATTAATAAAATTAGGTCGTAAATCAGATCAAAACAGACCGCTTAAAGTGGATGATCGTAATATTGCATCAACAATTATTAAAAACCGTAGCAAGATTAAGGTATCACATCCTCTTGTATCCATTAAGGCAGACTTAACGCAAATTCAACGAAATGAGCTCAAAATTTTTTTATGCAGAATTAAAGATGCGAAAAGGAAATGGCGAACCAAATGCTTATATAAAGTACATAAATAATCGTCCAACTATAAGCATTGATACATCCACAAATAAATTTAATTTAGGTGGCATGAAATCTAAATTAAACGAAATTATGCATGCAGTTAATTGTTGTACTTGTGATGTTCTTATCTTTACGGAAACTTTGCTAGATAATTCAATTTCTGACAATGAACTAGGATTTAAAAATCATACAATATACAGAGTTTCTCGTTCTACATTAACTAGCAATAAAACTAAAGGGGGTGGAGTTCTTACTGCCGTCAAATCTAATTTGTGTTCATATAAAATAGCAATTGATAATACCAATTTGGAGCAATTATTTATTAGATTAAATTTATTTATTTATTTATTTATTTCCACGTACATTCACATAAATTAAAATTACATTTATTGGTTATAAAACAGTGTAGTAGAAATAATAATAATTGGATATTTAATACTAATTTAACATTAATAATAACATTATAAACATTAGTAATAACGACTGTTGATTCTTCGAAGCTAAAAAGCTTGTAGAAGAAACCACAGAAGAACTTCAGAAGTAGTATTCTAAAAGCACAATATTCATTAAAAACAAAAAATACAAAATAAAGGAAAATAAGCTTATTTTCCAATGATTGAGGATAGTTTGATTAAGCTTATATTCTTCAAATTTGTTTTAACTTTTTTGACAAAACTTTTGGAACTGACGGTAGTATGAGAATGTAACAAGTTATTAGCTGATAAGAAATTATAAACACGTAGTATAAAATACAAAAAAATACGTTGCCCAATAGCCTTCTTGGTCACTAGTGTATTAGATACAATATTTACCTTGCCTCGAGTTTATGATTATGATCCGGAATAAAAATCAAAGATGATTCAGATTTATACTTGTATAGTCTGTTCGTTGGATCTTCCGTCGTACGTCACAAACTATCGCTTAAAAAAACGACGACAGTTTTACAGTGCGTTCTTTTTCTAACGCATTTTATTTATTTATCAGACTGAATGTTTTTGCGTCGATTTTCGAAGCGATAGTTTGTGACGTACGACGGAAGATCCAACGAACAGACTATACAGGTATTTACATAAGCATATAAAATATAGTTGCTTCATATTAAAAACATTGGCATCGATATATACTTGATTGGTTGAGTACATAAAATCTTTACTTAACATAATTTTTAATATCATATTTTGTGCAGAGTTAATTTTCTTCATATATACAGGAGCTGCAGAGCCCCAAACCAATAAACCGTAGTTTAAGTACGATTGAATAAACCCAAAATATATTTTGGACTTTACATCCATTATATACCTGATCTTCCTAAATATATAAACAAACTTCCTTATTTTAGCCACAACGCTGTTAATATGATCATTCCATTTTAAATGCGAGTCAAGTATTAATCCCAAGTATTTTATGGAATTCACACATGAAATTAATATGCTACAATTACAATTTTGATTATTACATCCATAGTCATGAACTCTAATATTTGCAGTTTGCGGAAGACCACTACTATAAGAACTAAATTTAAGAAAGTTTTATTGTAGTTTAAACTGAGGTAATTGTTATCTAACCAATATTTAATTTCCGTTAGTTGTTGCGAGGCCTTTATAAACACTTGTTCCCAGGATTCACCAGTAATATAGATCACTGTATCATCTGCATATGATATGCGTACAGAATCATTAGTTATTTCTAATAATTCATTTATATACAGTATAAATAATAAGGGCCCCAGCACAGAACCCTGCGGCACACCACACGTTACTTGTCTTTTGCTACTGAGAACCCCATTTACTGAAACCAATTGATGTCTTGAAGAAAGGTAACTTTGTAATAACTGTAAGGCTATGCCTCGAAACCCATAAAATTCCAGTTTTTCATAAGGCTTTGTATGATTAACAGTATCAAATGCCTTGGCCAAGTCTAAGAATATTGCTGCGGAAGGCGTTGATGAGTCTAAACTTTTGTATATACTTGACGTTAGCTTGGCAAATGTATCCTCTGTTCCTTTACCTTCGCAGAAACCAAACTGATTTGGGGCCAATAAGTTAAATTTTGTTAAATATTTTTGGATTTGATTTTTTATGATTTTTTCAAAAATTTTAGAAATACATGATATGATTGCTATAGGCCTGTAATTAGACATTACAGCGTTTTTACCAGCTTTGTGTATTGGTTTTTTTAATGTATCTTTTAAACAGCTCGGAAAGTGTCCTGTTATTTGATTTTTTTAATTTTGCACTTATAGTGCACATCAGGTTTTAGTTTGTGGGTGATATCATTAGATACATTAATAAAGTATTTATTAAATTCTTCAGCTATCTCTGAATCATATTCAGTAATTTTATTGTCACAACCAATGATGCTATTTATTTTTCTATCCGTTCTATTTAAATTTACTGATTCTTTGGTGACATTCCACAAGTCTTTTATACTTTTACAATTTGTAAACTTTTTTTTGAAGAATTCAGCTTTATTCTTTCGAATCAGTGAATTTACAAGGTTTCTTATTGTTTTATATTGTACACATAGATCATAATTATGTTTATTTTTCAAATATAGCTTATGTAATATATCTCTTTGTTTTATTTCATTAATTATATTTTGTGTCATCCATAGTTTTCTTTTTCGTGTATTATTTTTTATGCGTTTTATATAAGAGGTTTTATCAGTACAAAGTTTAATGTGATTTACAAAAATTTCAAAAGCACCATCTAATTCGGTAGACGAGATAAAATCCCAATTTATGTTGTTTACTTTTTGTTTTAATTTGAAATTATTGATTATTGTAAATTATTTCATTTTGTGTTTCGTGTTTTCTGTTTTTATATTGCTCAGATTTACAGATAGCATGACTGGAAAATGATCGCTTATTTTACTACCTGATATTATTGGCAGTATATTATTTAATTTCAAATTTGATTTAATACATATATGATCTAAACATGATTCAGAATTCCCTTCTATTCTAGTACTTTTTTGTATACAATGTTGCAAGCCCAACTGCAAACAAGTATTTATATATTCATTACTTTCATTTGAGTCACTAAATTTGGTATTAATGTTAGTATCACCCGGGAAAATTTCAAAACTATTTTTCATATGCTCCGAACCGTACAAACATAAAGCATTAATTAAATCGTTGGATTTATAAGTATGTGGTCTGTACACCGATGTGATAGTAATTCTAACATCATGACATGTTATATACGTTCTCATAAAAGTGAAGTTATTTATTTCAATAAGTTCGTTACTTTGAGGTAAATTATTTTTTATATAAATAAATACACCATCGCATTTATTTAAGCGGCTGTTATTATAGTAAAGAGTGTAACCCTCTAAATTAAAATAATTAATTTCCTCACAAACCCAAGTTTCTGTCAGAATTATAACATCAAATTCGACATTCAATAAGTTCAGATATATCTCTAAATTATCGAAGTTTTTACTCACACTACGGATGTTTGTTCGAAAAATGGATACTCTATTACATTCCCTAGAAAAGCTTCCAATTTTTGAGTAACAGGATTGGAGTTCCTCGAGGAAGAGATCAATCATTGGCAGGTCTAAAATTATATCGTCCATATTGATTAATATTTAATTATATGAATACAAGTGTAGTATCCAACAAAATTAAAAAGTATTTCTTTCCATAAAAAAATAATTAAAAAGCAATAAACAAACAAAAAAATAAAATAAAACTTATTTGTATAAAACAAAAAATAATTTAAAATTAGTAAATCAAATAAATAAAAGATTATTTCTGTATATAAAAATTAAATTAAACAAAAAATTAATTACAAAGTGAAAATCAAATTTAAAAAAATATTTCTATATATTATAATTATTAAAACAAAAATAATTATAAGTAATTATAATATAAAATATAAATCTATTAAGACAAAATAATAATAAGTACATACACACTTTGCCCTATAGCATCCGGATAATCATTGCAGTTTTAATAAGTCTTCAGTAGATTTTAGTCGGTACATATGGTTGTTAATTTTTACACATATTACTCCTCCACTCGTCCAAACATTCTGTTTTCCATATATGTCCTTAGCTGTTTTTAAGAGTTCATATCGAGATTTAATAAGTTCTTCGTTTATAGATATTCTACTACCTTTTAGCTTTTTCTTATTAAAATATACTTTATTACGATCATTCTCATTGATGAATTTTACAAGAATTGGCCGAGATACTTTCGCATCCTTATTTAATGGACCCAAACGATAACACTTTCTTACTTGAACATTTTCGATTTCCAACTTATTTAACACCATCTCATTAATTATTTCACCTACATTTTCTTTGTCCGTCTCCGATATTCCACATATTCTCAAATTACATAACTTCTGCTCTAGGTCTTCCACTTTTAAGCGAAGTTCTTCATTTTCAGTTGACGTGTCGATAATTCTTTTCTCCAATGTTGATATTTTGGTTTCCAGTTTATTAACACATTCTAGCAACATCTGTTTTCTCGCCCAAATACTAAGCGACAGTTTATTATTAAGAGACAAAAAAGTTTTTGAATTAAACAGTCTTTCAAGTAATATTTTTTTAGTTTTTATTAGATACACCAATAAAAAATAATTTATTTTTTAAATGGTGGTACTACTGTTTCTTATACTTCCCGTCAATCACTAATGGCCACAATAACTCAAATAGTGTATCATATTATAGTAGTTATTAATAATAAATTTCATTCAAATCGAATAAAGCGTTCAATTGTTATAAACAAAAGAAATAAAAACTTTGAAGACAAATTCCGGCTTAACCGTAAATTTTTGGATATAGATAAGTTGTGTTAAATCATCATATTTTGACCCCAGGAATGTATGGTCCAGTCATTTCCCCGCATTAACGGGACACCCTGTATATATCAAGTTGAAAAAAATCTGCATCATAATCCACGATCTTTTCGGGCGTATATCAACGATACTCGACGAACCTGTAGTTATCCAAAAGCAATGTACTTTGATCAAAGAAAGTGTAATACTGAAGAAGATTGTGCCGACATATTCGCTGATTTTTTTTCTACTGTGTATCTGCATGATAAAGCTTTCCTTCTCAAATTTCCTGTAATTATTTTAGTGTTTCTGTATCTGACGTTTTTAATGGTATCAATAGTTTAAGTAATAGTTGTAAACCTGTGCCAAACGGTATACCACCATTCTTTTTAAAACAATGTTTAACTACTATTACTATCCTTATCCATTTTATGTATAATTTATCATTAAAAACGGGTATAGTTCCTTCATGCTGGAAGAGAAGCTACATTACTCCTTTATTTAAATCTGGCGATAGAGCAAATATCAGGAATTACCGTGGTATAGAGATTCAATCATCTGTCCCCTAACTATTAGACAACATTGTTGCGAAACAGCTAAAGTGGGTTTGTAAAAATCTTATTGTTGACCAACAACATGGGTTTAGTACTGGTCGCTCAACGGTTACAAATCTTTTAGTTTTAAAACCATAATTCTAGATGCCTTAGAGAAAGGTTTGGCGGTCGACGCCATTTACACTGACTTGTCTAAGGCTTTCGATCGAAACCCCTCTACTTACTAAACTATCTGCTTATGGTTTTGAAACAGATGTTATTAGTTGGTTTAGTAGTTATTTAGGAGAGCAGATCCATCGTATTAATATAAATGGAAAACTGTCAAAGATCATCAACGTAACTTCTGGAGGGTCGAATTGTGGCCCACTACTATTTCTAATTTCCATTAGCGATATTGTGTCCGTTATAGATAATAGCCAGTGTCTCATATTTGCAGATGATCTTAAGTTATTTAAGATAATCCGTTCGCCACAAGATTGTGTTGCTTTTCCAAAGGGATATTTTTAATTTAAACCAATGGTGTACTGCTAATGGCCTCGATCTTAATGCCGATAAATGTTTTAAATTATCATTTGTACGTAACTTGAAACACCAATCTGCTGATTATCTCATTGATAATAAAAAGTTGACTGGTGTGCAATATGCTAAAGATTTAGGGGTTACATTCGATAAAAAAAAATAACATTTCAAAATTACATAAGTAACATAACATCGAAAGCAACTCAAAATCTTGGATTCATTAATAGATTTAGTAGAAAATTTTCACCGTCATTAATTAGAAATGTATATGTATCGTTGGTTAGACCCGTATTAGAATATGCTTCACCTATATGGTTAAGTGAGTTGGTATATAATATAATTAGAATAGTAAAAGTACAGAATAAATTCTTAAATCTGCATTATAGAACTGGTCTAAACTGTACTGATTATTTACATTTGAGATGCTATTTAATGTTGCTCTTCTTAAGGAAAGACGGATAATAGCTGATCTATGCCTTCTGTATAACTTATGCCATAATTTCATAAACTGTCCGGAATTACTTTCTCAATTAAACTTTAATACCAGTCCTCCTCAACTGCACATAAAAATACATTTAGAATTAAATTTGTTTCCACAAACTATGGTAAAAATAGTTCAATTTGTCGTGCATCCATGTCTGTTTTCAAGAAACGTTGTTTTAGCATTATTGCACGGTTTTAATAATTAATGTACATAATTAAATATACGTATAAAATTGTTTTTGCATGCTATAATTAATTTGTAACCCACAATTTAATTTAATTTGATTTTAATTTGATTTGATTTGACTTAATTTATTTAATTCTATTTAATTAGGTTTAATTTGTTTTGATTAGATTTAATTTGGTGTGATTTAGTTAAGTTACTTTATTTGATTAGATTTAATTTAATTTGATTTAATTTGATTTAATTTGATTTAATTTGATTCATTTAATTTAGGGAAATTGCACAGGTACCCAATAGTTGTGTATTATTCCTGTATGGTCATAAATTATGTTTATTTGTATTTAAAAAGTATTTTACGTTAATAAAGTTATTATTATTATTATTATTAGTAATATTAATATTCATGGAAATATAATCCAAGCAGAATACAACCATAACAAACAATGATTCCTGTAAAATCGTGGGTACCACAAAATGGACTCATAAAATGAAAGCAAAACTAAAAAACGTTTAGTCTAAAGAAATCAACTAATCCGACCAGCCTTTTCTTTCTTGGACTACACATAGATTTTCGCCTAATTTGGGCTAAAGAAACCTACTGCTTGAGAAACCTGATAGGTAGAGTATCTGACCATCGTCAAAATAGCTTACTTTAGCCTTATAGAGTCCCACTTAAGGTATGAACTCTTATATTGGGGCAAAGATTGCAAAGAAGAGCAGTTCGTGTAGGGTGGGGTTAGATTGAGGGAGGACTGCCATCATGTCTTTATCACAAAGAAATTATTAACGCTATCGTCATTGTACATTGTTCAGTGTGTTCTTTATGTATTTAAGAGCCCCCATACATACCCTGCTCATATATTTTGTCACGATACAAGAAACACATATAACTTGAAACTTCGGCAAGTTCGTCTTTTAAGATCCAATACAAGATGCAATCGCACCAATTATTTAAATAGTTAAAACTTACTATAAAAAAATAAAAGATCAGTAACAAAATCATTATTAATTAAAGCGAGTTACTCTTTCAAATAATTTTAAAATATGGATACTATCGATAATTATCTTCATTTTATTATAATCTTACTTTGCTTCTGATGTTTAGTCTGTGATCTAAACTAATTATCCTTTTTGTTAATATAAAGCAATTTTAAATTGGATTCGACAGTAATGGCCCTGTAAATTAATAATTAATTCATTTGTTATCCGAGTTTTATTTTATTTTTTGTTTATATATTTTTTAATTATTTTATTATCGTTATTTATATTTTTACATGTAAACAATGTAGTTTATTTGTTATTGTCTACTTTTTATTGTTGCACAGAATATTTAGTATTTGCTATTGTTTCATTTCGCTGTCCGCTGGTATGATATTGATTTTTACCCTATTGTAGTACGTTTGCTAAATTTGTAATTTTTATGTTCCTTAAATTTTTATAATTGTTTCTATCGTTGTATTATATGATATTTTAAAAGATATTCATAAGTACTTTTTATACGAAATTGACGAGTGTAAGCTTTTTAAGTATAAACACAAATAAAATATGTACATTACACTACAATAATTCTTTTAATTTACGAAAATGTTTAGAATCAGACTATATTCTCATGTAAAACGCTTTTATGATATTTTTTAAATTTTAAAATAGTAGAAATATGCTTTAAGAGTTGTTAAATTTAAAGACATGACCATTTTAAACGTAAAAACAATTTAAAATATATAAAATTTCAGCAAAATAAAATAAAAAAACGTTGTTATAAAAAAGCAGTTTAAAACTAATCAATTTAATGTGATGTATAATTAATTACACGCAAAGAAAACTATATTTTCTATAATTATAAAATTGAAGGTATTATTATTAATGGATGCACAGTAAAGGATATTATCTTTTATAACACATATTAACAGGCTTGTTAAAGACTGTCGTAAAATCTGGGAATTTATAATGCAGTTAACTGCAGAGTATTTAAATTTTTTGATATAATTTATTTTTATATAATTTAATATATCAATTATATTCATTTATTTATATTTATTTAGATAATACTGCGAATTTCAACTTGTGGATACATTTAGCAGTTTGATACAATTCATTACTTTTGATTCGATGTATAACAATCGAATCAAAAGTAAGTGATACAGTCTTGAAATATATGCAACAAAAAAAATTCCACTCTTGAAAATGTATGCAAAAATAGAAAAAAAAATAAAGAGTAGGGTCGCCACTGCATAGGAATATAGTCGAGTGCGGATTCGAATTGCTGGGAGGAGTGAGTCAGAGTTTATGATGGTCTCAGGAATAGTTTGCCAGACGTCCACGACTCTAAAGAAAGTATTTTCAGCGGATTTTTACTGAACCTCCTCTCCCTGTGGCAACGGTTGTGACCCCGAAGGTGGCGGATGGAACTGTTTTGAACGCCTCGATTAGGTCGCCATATTATCTCCAGAACTACAGAGGTGGTTGCGTATGGGATCTTAGACACACTGCGCGGCAGTTTTTCCATCGTTATGATAACCTTCTAGAAGTAGGGTGAGCAGATTGCATGGCCATACCTGATAGACGGTCTGATGTACATGGTAATGCTATCTCGGGGGAGCTGAGGTCTCAGGTGCTTGAAAGCTTTCCCTAGCATGTAGAGCAGAGTGTTGTCTGTTGTGACACTTAAGGTCACTGAATTTGGTTTCCGCAAAAATTAAGATTTCTAAGAATTGTTGGCTTACGGCCTATGTGGAAAACGCTGCAGATGCCGACCATATCTGGAGAAGATAGAGGTCGGTCGGGAGTTTTAAACCAGTTATTAATGGAGTGCATGAGAAGGCAGAGGTCGGCAATATACAGGAGGAACAGCTGAGGTCCAAGGACTGAACCTTGTGGAACGATGCTCATTACAGGTCGAACCGACGGGTTGTGTTGATCAATCCTCACTCTGAAAATACGATTCCTTAGAAAATTCAGGACAGCAATTTGCTTTTGATTTCTAAGAGCTTCTCTGGTTTACTTTGTTTAGGAGTCTGTGAAGGATTCGATCAAAGAGTTTCTCGAAGTCGTCCATGTGCTGGCTGGAATCGTGGAGAGTGGTCCAATCACCCAGGCATATTAGCATGTTTGTGGTGACCGAACTGTTCGGCCTGGGATTCTTTTACGAAGCAAGGTCCATGTTAATACAATTAGAGATAAGACGATCGCGTTCGCAAGTAGGTGAAATTCTTTGACAACAGGGAGCTGAGGTTTGTGTATAATATACACAAGGAGTTCAGTTTTTTGAAGTCACGGAACTGGTCGGATTATAGGTAATAATAGACGGGTGACCTCTAATGTAGTAAATGATCAAACCGTGCTCGCCATTTACAAGGCATCAACAAGTTTTTGACGTTGACCCTTCAGGATATCTCTCTGGGCGGGAGTTTCATTACTACCCTTGACGTGTTCTTGAGGACAACGATTGCGTCATTACGAGAGTTCAGGCCTACTTTCAAGTAGCGGGGTTTATTGCCATCTTTTTTGCCCAGGCGGAAGGTAAAGCCACCCGAGTGGATGTAGCTACCTGTATAATCGAGTTATGTACCGGATGTCTCTATCGTTAGCTCAAGAGATATTTTGTTATCAGGTATATTGAAGATATTGTTCTCCCAATTTCGCCCGTCTTCGATCTCAGCAATCAACGACTTTTTGGCTATCTTATTGTTGTCTGGCCCTTCTGTGGCCTTCAGGGCAATTCAGCTCTGGGTGTATTGGCCATCTCGTAGATTTGCTCAGTGGAGTAGTGTCTACTATCAGTAAGCTGCAGCTGTATCCCGGCTACACGTGTCTTGATGGAGTCCAGGGTAGTCATGAGGTCGTCGTGTCTAGCCGAATTGCCCTTCAGTTTCTTGATGGAGCTCCGTGGTCGAGCACATTACCGGGACCGTTTTGTTTAAGGCGATACGACAAAAATCCTAAACTAATTATTCATTCATGTGGCGAATATATCCCTTCTGGACTCCACGATTATGGGCTCGTGATTTTTATTTTCAAATAGCTGCAAAAGAACTTGCATTGAGGAGCGGCGAAGCGGTCAATTGTTTGATTTACTATTTTAAACAAGAACTAGACAATAATGGAGTAAAAACTGGGTGTTTTAGATGCAATATAATACAGTAGGTCTTGCCAATGAGGATCTCCTCGACTTGTAACAAGCAAGTGGTGGACACCAAATTTGGACAACCCAAATATTTGTTCTGTGATGTGGGTTTCTAAAGTAATGATATTCGTTGGTATTTTACTTTATCTTAAATTGCAGACTTTTGGAGAAAATGTTAAAAAGGGGATCAAATATAAAGACCGACAGGCTTTTCTTAACCGAAAATCCTTTTGGGGTAAACCAACCGGTTTTAGGTAAAAATTTCCTCAGTAGGTTTTAATAAAATTGGAAAATGGACCAAATGAAATGCAGAAAGAATTCGAAGTAAAGTGCGTAAAGAATACAAGTCATTCGACTTGATCAACTGTCGTCGAAAAACTTGCTGCAGCGGAGATATCCGAGTCAGAACTTATAAAGGCTACGGAGCATAGTTCTCCATCACCAAATTTGAAAATAATGGAGTAAAAACTGGGTTTATATATGTTTATATATGTTTATATATGTCAAAATGAGGTAGGCCATGCGCAAGCGCGTGTTAGGATGTACGTTTTACGTTCCCTATATGCAGACACACGTTTCGTCTTTTATTTCACTCTGTCCTGGTCGTCTAAGGATGATAATAGAACAAGACTGATATTAGTTGCCATACAATTCTTACGAAAATGCATACATCTGCAGCTCGACTAAACCAATATAATAAGTAAAGATAAAGCTTTCGAAGGAAACCATCAACCAAGTGCTTTAAGTGGGGCAACTTGTGTACAGTCAAGTGATCAGTCAATAGTTACGCAGGGAAATAAATTTATTTATAATAATAGTAATATTGATAATTATAACGAAAGTATTAATATATAATTTAGATCTAACATTCTAATACTCAATACAAACCACGTTTGCTACCGTACGTTCGATTTTGTTTAGTATTGTGGCAGATTCGAAAGTTAACAAATGACACTTGAATTTCAACTTTTGTTACATGTATTGTCATTGTAAGAAAAGAAGCTTCCTTTTATTATCAATTGAATCTCTGTGCATTGGTTTAGAATGTAAGAGTGGGCTATTGGATTGAAGGATATATAATGAGTTGGATTGTCAAGGGAATTTAATTACCTAACCGATATTTAATTAATTTTCCTTGACAATCCAACTCATTATATATCCCCCAATCAAATAGCTCTCCTCTGTCATTCTAAACCAATTGAAAGTCAGACACACAGACAGAGCAACCGCAAAACGAATATCCTTCCATTCTTTGAAAAATTGTTTCAAAAATTTTTACGATCACAATACTTTGCCGTATTTCGCCAGGGAAAGTAAAAATCAATAAAAGGATGAAAGGCTACTATTTTTACAGTTGTGGTAAATATATTGCTAATAATATAAACCGGTAATATAAAAATCTGCTGTTAATTTAAAAAAAATTAAATGAAATTTTTAAAGCGTAGATATACATTAAAATTTAATTATACAAATAAGTTGTGATAGCGTACCTTATTTAAATTTATTAATTAATGTATCCAAGCAATGTTATCGAATATTTAGTCAAACATTAATTACATTGTTTGGGGTCGGATGAACCCGCGCGGTGACATTGCTTGTCTATGACTTGTTAACTTATGACCCAGTGTAAGCCGTTCCTCTTCATGATCGTCAATTGTTTTATTGTATTCACCTTATTACATTAATTACAAAATATTTTTGAGCTTGAAAAATAACTCGTGTATATCAAATTACGCGAATCTATACTTTAAAGCTAAAAATAAAAATAATGCAAGTGAGAGATCAGATCAATTTCAAAACATTATTTTATATAGAACTTACCTTCAGATGTCCACAAACCAGATACAAAACATTTTTTTTTCAAATTATCGTTAAACCAAGTAAAAATTAATTGAAACGTGCATATTTAAATCTGGATCATAAGGTCATGGCAGAGATCAGTTTAATAATAAAATATATTGAAGTATATTATATCTTGGTAATTGTAATTAATTTAATATTTATTTTAACAAACAAACATAATTTAATGTAATATATAGAAAGAACACTATATTGTATAAGTTATGTAAACTTGGATTTTAGTCAATTTTATAAAGTTAGAAATGTACATCTGCATGTAACGATTCTTGGTTCTTTTATCCCTCTATTTCAACCCTTACTTCTTATTAATTTAATAAATTTACAGCAACGCAATATTTTCGTATAATTATGAAAAATGTAAATACACATACATGATTATTATAATAATATTATATAACCAATGCATGTGTTGTTTTCTTATATAGAATTATATAAAATTTGTAACTTGAATTAGTACGACAATAAACTATTGAGTTTTATTTACCTTTGGTGATTCGCGCGAAGATTCACGAATTATACTCCGAAAGTTTTTAGTGAGCCACACACAGTTTTCACAAGAGTCTACAAATATTTTTGAGCATAATATTCGCCCGAAATCTCCCATATTAAAGCACCTAATAAGAAATCTTGGATACGACAGCACAGACACACACACGCACTAACAATGAGTCCCATCGGCTGTGACAATGCAAGTACGAGTTGCAACAAAAACCTGTCCCAAACAAATGCGCATCATTAGGACGTTATCGTGGTACTTTTTGCGTGTTATTGGATTTATCTGAACATTTTAAACGAGAATAAAGTCACCTTTCTAATAAAACTATCTATACAAATGAAGTTGATTTATAATCATTTTAGTTTGAATATTTTAAATGAAAAATGAGTATTATAAATATTCTCTTTGAAAATGGAAAACTTGTCGAAAAAAAGTGAAAAAGTTAGTAAATTTAGTTACACAGAGATAAAATTTGATACTTGTACTTATATAATAAAGATTATCTGTTGAAAAAGAAAAACTAAGTTAATATTTTTTTAAACTGCAGCAATTTTTTGAATATATTATTACCTCTACATTTTTCATAATATTCCCATTATTTTAATCATAATTGAATATTGTAAGTCATATTTATCAATAAATTAAAAATACGGGACAGGAACTCATGTTACTTTTGTGGATGCTTGGTTCCGAAATTCTGGTGATAGCAGTGTTTAATACAGTACGATATAACTAGAATTTTGCTTCTAAATTCGATTGATTGCTCAAACTTGTTTGTTATTCCGTATATGCATACAATATATTAGTATGAATTACATTAACAACACTTAAGATACCGAATCCTAAACATAACGCCTTGTTATCTATCAGATAATATTATTTCTTACCTTCGGGAATTGTATATATTTAATTTATTGCTACGAATTGAATAGCGGTAAGCCGGTAGTTGGTATCATTGGCACCTGCGTAAATATGGTCAATATATATATAATACTATGAGCCATTTCGAGAAAAGGTCGCAATGTAGGATAAGTTGATTTTAACGTAAATCTGTCAATTGATATTAATAACTAATAGAATTGATGGCTAATCATTCTTCAAATGGAAATCGAAACATCTATCTTTATCCTAATTTATTTAGTCCAAACTAAACTAAATTGCTGTTCTATGTAATATTGTTAAAAAATATATTTTTTCTTCTTCAAAAATGATGAATGCGACTAGAAAGCCTTAAAAGCATATTATTAGATCATATAATTTGTTACATACACTATACCGTTTAAGTTTTGCTTATTACTCTACAAAAACGTTTCACAACACAGTGCCTTATTGGGTGGATGCATATAATTATTTTTGTGAGAAATTAAAGCAGGCAAAATGCTTACCTTAACATAACTATGCGATTTTCATTTCGCTTTAGAAAGTAGAATATGCAATTCGTTTTATAAACTCTTCTAGACACCCGGTAATTTCATACTTGTTTAAATATTAAGTTAACTTAGATATAATATAATAATTCTCATGTTTATATGGTTGAGGATTGACAACAGAAAAAATAAAAAAATTAATTGACAATAGAAAACTGTAACCTTAGAAGAAAGCTGTTTTAAACAGAACACTTCGCAATTTACAGAAAACTGCTTTATACAACAATAATACAGGGGTCTGTAGTAAATCGCGTGAAAACTGTAACATTTATTATCAAACGTCCAACAAACGCCAATTTGTTATACCATTTTATTGTTGCAAGTAAAAGCCAAATTGTAACTATTAAGATTATAATGATACTAATAAAGATTAGCTGAAGCACTTAAATCCTTGATTACGCACTTATAACTTATGCAAACCTATATACACTAAAATGGTTCCATAATTATTTTATATTATAAAATACTTTAAATACTAATATAACGACGATGCCAAAGACAACATTTTTTGTTTCAATTATCCATTATATCACTTTTAAGCAAAACACTGGTATGGTGGGTAGTTTCAATTGTTTTAAACACCTCAAATGTTTTGTTTAAAGGTGATAAAAAGGTATTGTTGAATAAAAAAGGTTGCATTTAATTCATTGGTGTACAGAGCATTAAATTTATTTTTATCAAACCAATCTAGAAATAATGATTTATTAATATTAAATCTATGTTATTCAAAATATGTTTGATTCTTTTCTACGGGGATTTATTAAAAATATAGTTTATCAAACGCCATAGGAAATTGGAGAGTTGGAATGAAAAAATCGAAATGCGTTTCAGAAATTACGCCTCAAATGTCGCAAAATGTTTAAAATTCCATTCCACTAAGAGCTTCTGCATGTATTGAATATACTGACGGTCACTTGTAACATTTACTATATTATTAGTCATTGTCTTGTGATTTATTTTATTGCTTGTGCCACGTAGAGTAGTCTAATTCTTCTTCCTCTTCTTCTTGCGTATTTAATGGCCTTGGCCTTGATATGTGTTAAGCTCTGCAGCTCTCAGGCGTTACTAGGGGGTTAATAGAAAGAAGAACATAGTCAAACAGAAGAAACTAAGAAATTAGTTTAATGTTATTTTCGTGTAGAAGGGAGTACAAAAGGGGATAAGTATTTGTAGAAGGTAGACATAAAACAGAGGTGATGGATAAGAGTGAATTATGTCCAAGTTATAACAGCTAGGATAGTAATTTGAGCAAGAGAAGAAAATATGGTTGAGATCATAAAATTCTCCGCAGAAACAGTTTGGGGGGATAATTTGACCTATTTTATAAAGGTGAGATGGGGACAAATTGTGAGCGAGTTTAATTCTGACCAGGGATATAATAAACCAAGAATCTTTGGATTAGAAAACCAGGGGCATAGGTGAATAGTGTGTTGATTAAGATAGTATTTAGTGCGCCTCCCGAAAACAGACCATGAATACTTCCATTTCAAGTGAGAGCTGGTTTTTAGGACTTTAAAGTGAGGAGAGTGATATTCAGAAAGGGGAAACTGTTGGGCAGATTTAGCAGATTGATCGGCTATTTCATTTCCTTCAATGCCTATATGACTAGGTATCCAGCAGAAAACAATGGAGAACTTGAAAAGAGTAGTGAGACGGATGTAAATGGATCGAATTTCTGTTGAAAGTATAGAGCGGTGTTGGTTTATACCCGTAGATTGAATCCGCTCTAAGGCAGCTTTAGAATCTGTAAATATTACCCATTTTTTGGAGTTCCTCGATGGTTGTCAGTTCAGCAGTTAGAATTGAGGAGGTCAATGGGATTTTAAAGGAAGTTATTAGAAGATGTTCAATGTATATAGCACAAGAAGAGTAGGGAGGGTTATTGGATTTGGAACCATCCATAAAACACCGTGTAAAATTTGACCATTTATCCGAAGTTAATGAAAGGAAAAGAGTGTTGGTAGTCAGAGAAGAAATAAGAAAAAGTATAACAGGGGAGAATAGGGGCCTTTAGTATATTAAAAGAAGAAGTAATGAAAAAGGATTCAACATAAGAACAAAGAGGTTTGTTCAATTGTTAAAGGCTAGACATTTTAGGAAATATTAACTAGAGCTAGGAAGGAGGAACGCAAAGGGATAGGGGGTATACAACATTCAACTTCTAAAGCTTTAGAAAGGAAGGATTTCATAGCCTTGAAGAGAGGCTTGAGGTTTGAAGTCGGAGAAATTACCATTAGACCATACTCTATTTGTGATCTATTAAGAGATTTGTAAAACATAAGTAGGGTCACAGGGTCAGATCCCCACCAGGCGGAGGACAAAGTCTGGAGAATATTCAGTGTTTTATATACATTTACCTCGAGGTATTCAATGTGAGGTTTCCATGATAGGGTGGAATCAAAATAAAGGCCTAGGTATTTTATGACATGGAGTTTAGGAATAGGGGCATTGTCAAAATATAGCTGGTAATTTGGAAGGTGCCTTTTTTTGTGAATATGATATTTTGGGATTTTTGAGGGGAGAGAGATAACCCATTTTGGTGAAGCCAATCAGAGAGTTCAAATAAAGAATTATTGATCCGGTTATATAATGATTGGATGTTGTCTCCAGAACAATACTGGACAAAATCGTCTGCATACTGCAGTATTGAACAATATGGAGATAAGAGGTTTTCTAAAGGAAGGGTGTGGAAAATATACAATAAGGGACTAAGGATGGAGCCTTGAGGAAGACCAATCAATGAAGTTCGGGGATTAGTGATGCAGGTTTCTTGTTTAAGGTAGAGGACTTTATGATTGATGAGTGACGAAATTATTTTATTTATATTCGTTGGGAGACCAAGTGAAATGAGTTTACCTATTAGGATTGAGGGTATAACACAATCGAAGGCAGTGGATATGTCAAGGAAAAGGGCTACGGTGGAATGGTTATTAAGGAAGGATTTCTGGATGTCAGCGGTGAGTTTTACAATATTGTACATTGAACTTTTGCCTTTTCTAAATCCAAATTGCATAGCTGGATTTATATGATTTTTTCGGCCCACCTTTCAATCCTAGTCTAATAAGGTGTTCAAATATTTTTCGGATGCAGGAGAAGAGGGCAATTGGGTGATAACTAAGAGGGGAGGAGGGGTCTTTTCCGGGTTTTAGAATAGGGCAGATTATTTTTCATTCCAATATTCTGGGATGGTACCATTTCTGAAACATTCGTTGAAAAATCGCAATAAGCTAAGTTTGCTTGAGAAGTCGAAGATGTAACATGGAATATGAAATTGCATCTTTCCCTGGCGAAGAATCTTTAAGATGGAGTGTTTCTGAATAATTAAGGAAAGGGCTAGGTTCAACAAAAGGGGGAGTGAGGTTGCAAAAGAATTTGTCAAGATCCTCTGGATTTGGTTGATTGGAGGGCAGGGAAAGAAAGAAGTTCCTGTAAGTTCTTTTGGTCTTCCATACTGAAGATATTGGGGTGGTGCGTGAGATGGATTCACAGTAGACTAGAAAAGACATTTTTTTCCTCTGATTTAGCACCTTTTTTGAATGGGCAATAGCTCTCTTGGCTTCAATAAAACTTTCAGAGGTCCCAAGGTGAAAATATTTCTTGATTGCTTTTTTACTGGAAGCTTTTGCTTCTGTGAAGGAGGAATCCCACCAAGGGCACCGAGAGGGATGGGTATATGAATGGGAGCAGGGTATCCAGCGATCGGCAGTGCGTTGAAGAATGTCAATAAAGGAGGAATAGGAATCATCATCTGATAAGGAGGAATCAAGGTCTTGGGAATATTCAGACCAGCATGCCTGACGAAAATTGGGGGTGGGTGATTTCAGTAATTATTGGGAAGTCATCACTGCCAAAGGAGTCTTGTAAGGTATAGGACGATAGAAGGGGAGCCAAAGTTGAAGAAGTTAGAGACAGATCTATTATGCTAGAAGCCGAGTGAGGGGGGACCAACCGTGTGGTTTGGTAGTTTGTAAGGATAACTAGATTATTTGACTCTATTATCTGGTTTAGAATTAAACCAGCTGGGTTGGAGTAAGAACCGTTCAGTTGGTTTAAATGGCAGTTAAAGTCACCAACTAGAGTAAGAGGGGAACCGAGAGATAGGAGGTAGTTCCAGGAGGAAAGTGGACAGAGAATAGATGGGGGTATATATCCGGATATGAGAGTAAATGTGGATAATTGGATTGAAGAAACAGGGGATTTATTTGGTTTCTGAAAAGGGAAGAGCAGTGCTGATAAGTACCGCAACACTACATTTTACGACGACTCTTAATTTTAATAGAACTCACCTCCTTGGTCCAAGTTTCAGATAAACACATGATATCAGGTTTAAAGGAGTTCATTAAATCTATTAAGTTTGATTTGTTTGATCGAAAGCTTCTAATGTTCCATTGTATTGACTTCAGGGTCATGGGGGGGGAGGGGGCATAGGATGTGCTTAGTTGGGAGGAGAGGGTTAGAGAATATCGAATGGAATTATATTTGAAATTGCCTCAACAAAGGATGAGGGATCAACGACGTATAATTTTTATGAGTTACCAGAATTGTTGAGTGTCACACTCCCAGTCAGGGCTGGAGAGTGATTAATTTAAGTTAAAACATATTTTTTTTGGGAATTGGAGACATTTTAGGGTGTATTATGTCATGATGTTTTGTTTTTTATTTTATTATTTTATTTTATTACATCTTTGCTCTCCTTTCTTCTAATACAATGTCGCAAAAAACATATACAAAATTTGAAAAAATGATTATTGGGTCTATGCCACTAGAGGAATGTTTTTTCTTTGGAGAGGATTGTACTATTGAAGAAAAGGAAGAGCGAGAAGGAGACATAAGAGATGGAAGAAGAGGAGAAGCATTAGGCTATAAAGTACAGTTACGAGGAACAAAGTTAGCATCAGGCTGTGACTTGGATTGGGATAGTTGGGGGTCAGAAGTTGTTGCATTAATTGGAGGGAATAGTGTGCTAGCTTCTGAAAAGGATGAGTTATATTGGGACATATGCTCCTTAATTTTTTTTGTCTGAGAAATTCCTTGCAAACCCTCTTCTTAGATAAGGCACCAATTTCTGTGGAGAAGTGGTTCAGAGAATGATGGTTCTACAACACGGATGATTCTTTTAACAGTTATGAACTGGGATGAAATTAAAGCTTTCAGGGAGTGTTATTATCTATTAGTCTCCTGATAATTATTGAATTGATCACAGACTCTACTTCTGCCTGTATGCGAGGTAGTAACTTTATAACTTGCTTGATACAATAAATTACTGACAACCATTTCATGAAAAGCGGGTGGGGAAGGTCAGGGATTAATATTTTCTTCAGATAAACAGAATAAGGAGCACTGTCTGTAGAGTTGAAAACTAGTATTTCATTCTTTTCGGGAGGCTAATCGGGGGGTGGGGGTCTGAACCCCCCGAACTCGTGGCCATTATTAATTGCCTGATAAACACAAATGAGGGAAAAGTATAGGTAAGTAAAAATAGATATTTAGATAAGAATAAAAATTGAATAAGTAAAACAAACAGAAGAGAACTCACGTGTATCAGTAAAGTCGCCGAGTAGTCTAAAAAACAAGCTTGATATTTGTGGTTATGCTTATGATTATTTATTCTTTATCATACTTGCTTAAAAACTGTAGTTATTACAAACAAAATATTTAAAAAAATAAAAACATACAAATAAAATTTTGACAGAAAGCTTGTAAAATGTTCTTCCACTCAAGCCCATGGATGTCCATTCCTCCAGTAATTCATAAAACTGGAAATTAGTTTCAAAGGTACTTTTTACTTTCCCTATATAGTATATATAGGGGGCGTATTGTTTTTCAAAAAAATTTTTTGCGGAAATATCCGTTTTGGGACCCCCTGAGTCCATTGCACTGATTTCTGGAAAAAAAAAATCTGTGTCTGTGTGTGTGTCTGTCGGTGAGCGCCGTATCTCAAGAACGAATAATCCTCTTGAGTTGAAACTTTAAACTTAAGGTTTTATCGTTAAAAACTGTAACTGAAAAGCTTTTCGTGAACATTCATAGACCGGAAGTGGATGATTACTCGAGGCGTTTTTTTGTTTTTTGGTAATATTTTTCTAAATATGAAAAATTTTAAAAAACGGTTCAAATAAAAAAAAAAATTGAAAATTTTGATATTTTTTGCTAATTGCTAATAAAACATTGAAGTTACATGAAACTTATATAACAAATAATTGTAAAGAATTGAACAAATTATTAACCTTTTTACGTAAACCTCATAGTTTTCGAGAAAAATATAGAGAAAGTACTATGATGGCCACATCATCATTTTTATGCATTATATTTTCCAATTTTTTTCACTTTGACAAATGTAACATATAAAATACAAGGTTAAAAACATTTTTTTAATGGTTGTGCTCACGCTGTATACTTGTTATATGCAATTTAATTTACTAATGTCTTGATAATGGCGAGTTGAGTTGCCGAAACTATACTGTAAATTAATAGCGTTAACCGTTAATTGATATTTAATAAAATGTATTAAAATCCTTTAGTTCGTTGTAGAAAATTAAATAGTAAATTTAAAAATACGAAAACATTTCGTGAATCTACAACAATGAGTCTTACTAAGACTACAAAACAAATTAATTTGAAACAACTACTTCTCTAGCTAATACTTCGACAGACATTGAATAATACAAATTAATTTGCGTGTTACAAATAGTACAACTATTAAAGCAACACTAATTTGAATGAAATTATTTCTGTTGAACAAACTAATAAATGTACTTTAGATTGTTTAAATGTACTTTAGATTGTTTAAATGTAACTATAACATGAAAAATTATGAAAAATGAATTTTAAACTGATTTCATTAAATTAAATTAGCAAAAGCAATTAAAAAATCTAGCATTCAAGTTTATAATCATCTGCAGACACGTGTTTCGAACTTTCTGCTCTCTTCAGTACAGCTTTATTATAAAATTGATCTTAAATACAAATAAAAACACTTACTAAAATAAATATAATGAAATATGATAATAAATATAATGAAATATAAATAACTTACTCAGATATGTACGGCAACTGACACAAGAATGAAATATAATCGACTGAAGGTCTGATTTTATACCTGAGGTGGATTAGTGAGTTCTACAGAAATCATTACGTTCGGGATTAAGGAAAAATACCCACTTGGAGCATAATTGAATAATAAAATGTATTAAAATCCTTTAGTTCGTTGTAGAAAAATTAGTTGTACTATTTGTAACACGCAAATTAATTTGTATTATTCAATGTCTGTCGAAGTATTAGCTAGAGAAGTAGTTGTTTCAAATTAATTTGTTTTGTAGTCTAAGTAAGACTCATTGTTGTAGATTCACGAAATGTTTTCGTATTTTTAAATTTACTATGATATTTAATATGTCATACAATAGTTACACAAACTAAAAAGTGTTTCATCGTTGATTGAAATATTGCAATCAACGGTTTCATTTAAAAAAAAGTTATTACATTAAAATATGCGAATGAGGATGAGTAAAACCGTCGATTGAAAGATTTTAATTAACAGTAAAACACTAATTAATTAATAATTTTTAGTTAAATTTATTTTAAATAATGGTCTATTCATCGTAGGATTTTATTTAAAAAAAACAACAAAACAATACATATTTTATAATTGTTTATTTAAAAAACTACAATAAATTCTATAATTAATCCTTGAATAAAAATAATTGATAAACATAAATGATGACAATTAAAAATTAGATATAGACTAGTTGCTTTAATAAAAATTTAAAATATCATACATCATAAATTATTATTAATTATGATATATTGTTCATAAAAAAATATCAATGGAAAAATTGCCTGTGTTTTTACAATAATCTACTACACAATGTGTATGGAGGAAGCACTCAGGAAATATTCATTTTCTATACAATAAAATTAAAATATCTTGTGAATTTTATACAATATTCATTATTTATCTGACTAACAAAGGGTTTATATAAACTTTAAGCACCTTATGCATAAAACGTGAAGCTTTAAACAACATAAAAAATACTGATTTATAATTAATACATTTTGTAAGTAACCTTTTGCTGCATAAGCATTTCTTATTAAAAAAGTTGTTTACTATTTGTTTTTATTAAGTAAATATTGATATGCCATTATTGCAGTAGTAACAAAAAATGCTTTATTTAAATATAAAATAACTTTCAGCCGTACTAATAGTCAGAGATTAATTCTAGGATTGTAGAATCCTAGATTCATTGTCAGATTTAGTAACTTTTTTAGTGACATTTGAATATCACTGGTTTTACGTTGGTGTCATGGAACAGCTGACGTGATTGTCAGTAAAGAAGGACGTGCAATATTTGTTTGCAAAGTTAGTTTGTGTGATAAGGAACAAGGAATAAGCATTGCTTTTATTTAATCAAGATTAAAGTAAGTACAGTCGATAATTATTTTCAATGAAAATTGTAGAATTATTTTCATTTAATGTTTTTGCAAACAAACTTTGCACATGCTCCTCAACTGACAATCACGGGTTATATTGACAATACCATCAGCTGTTCCGTGATACCAACATAAAACCAGTGATATTTAAATGTAACTAAAAAAATACGACAATTAATCTAGGATTCTACAATCCGAGAATTAATCTCGGTCTATTAGTATGGCTGTTGGTGTTTTTGACTTAATAATTAATGGATTTTTTAAGGAGATATTTCACTTACCTAAAAAATTTCAATTTAAACAAGCTAGATTATTTAAATCACTCTTTTTTTACAATTAAAAGTTATAATAATTTGTACGGGATAAATATAAGAAAGCATTACAAATTATGAATTATATAAAAAATAATTTATGTTTGAATTATATAATTATATCATTTCTATTTGTATTATTTCATTAATAAATTAAAATATACATAAACATTTGTTATAAATGTTATAAATGTAAATTGTATGAGTGGTTGTATAGCGTGAATTTAGATTTAAGAGGCGCGAGCTGAGAGCGCAAAGGAGAGATTTGACAGGTTGGCGGGGAAGAAGGGAGAACGGCGGGAGGAGGAGGCGTCTGGGCCGCTTTAGCAACGAGCAAGCGTGGTGAGCGGGAGTGTGCGAGCGAGGAGAGACTGAAGCGAGGTGAGCGAAGAGAAGTTATCGAAGTTATTGAGGGAGTTTAGCGCGTTGAGCGGGAGTGTGAGCGAGTAGTGTGAGTACGGTGTATTGTTATTCTTAAATAAAGACGAGGCGAGTTGTTGTTAACGATTACTCTGGTGATATTCTTCTGACCCGCGACGTCCTGACAAAACGTGATTATAACATCAGAAGTGGGATATCCCGAAGACAATCATAGAGTTAATCGCGAGTGCGTGTAAGGTGTGGCGTGGCGAGGCGAGAAAACTTTGAGGTTGGGTCAGGAAAGTTTAGGCGCGGTCGGCGTGGCGCGGCGCGAAAGCGCGAAAGACAACCTAACATTTTTCGGCGCGGTGAGTGCGGGAAGGTCGACAATGGAGTCAACAGATGGCGCAGCGGGCGGTGCGGCAGCACCAACAGCTGATCCTGGAATGCGGGAGATAATGGCGATGATGCTGCAGGAAAATGCGCGGCGTGATGCGTTGATGCAGACGATGTTCAACCAATTAGCGAATAATACAACAACTGTAAGTGTAGGAGTGATGCCGGAGGTTTTGAGCGGCATCCCAGCGTTTGGTGGATATCGGGAAGACGGACGAAGGTGGCTGCAACAGCTGAACAGCGTACAGGCGCTACACCATCTCACAGATGAATACATCTTCGAAACGGCGCGAAACAAATTAGTGCGAGGTGCGCGTGAGTGGTATGAGGGCGTTCGTACGGCGGTAACGACGTGGGCGCAATTTAAAAACGCGTTCGAACAGACATTTTTCGTGCGGGAGAGCCAAGTGGACAATTTGAACAAAATGATGCAGCGGGTGCAACTCAGGGATGAAGCCGTAGATCAGTATTTGTTCGCGAAAGTGGCGTTGTGTCGTAAATTAGATTTGGCGTTCGCGGAAGTAAAAGAACAAGTTCTGGCGGGTTTGTGGTCACGCGACTGCTACAATGTTATGTTGGCGAAGGTTCATGCATCGGCAGACGAACTATTGCATGATTTGGTTGAATTTGAGCGGCTAGAAGGTACGCGTCGTGCGGTTGTAAGTAAAAGTCGAGAGGCGCGTCCGAGCGCGAAACCGTCGGAGCCGACGCGCTCCAACGTGACAGCTTCAGCGGGGCCTGCGAGACCATCGGCAACACCAACTGCTCGAAACTCCAGCGAGGGAAGGAAGTGCTTCCAGTGCGGCGAGGTGGGACATTTGGCGTCGAGGTGCGCGCGACTTAAGTGCTTTGTTTGCAAGCAAGAGGGCCACAAAAGCAACGCATGCCCGAAGGTAAAGTGCTTTAAATGCCAGGGTGTTGGTCACATGTCTGGCGCGTGTCCGCTTAAGCAAGAGGTGCTTTTTGTGAGGAAGGTTCAGAGGAAAAAGAGTTTCCGAAAACTGGCGATCATCAATGGCGAGCACGAAGTCGAGGGAGTGTTTGACACAGGCGCGGCGGAGTGCATCTTAAAAGAGAGCGAGGCGAAGCGAATGAATTTGGCGATGGACGAAACGCGATGTGAGTCTTTTAACGGGTTCGGAGCGCCGCACCGTGTAAGCTCACTCGGGGTGGTCACCGTGGATTTAAAAGTGGGCACAGCGATGGTGAGGGAGTTGGAGATTCACGTTGTTCCGAACGATGTGATGGGTCCTAACATGTTGATTGGCGAGACCTTTTTATTAAATCACCATGTCAAGTGGCGGATTGAGAGTGGCGAGGTGAGTGTTGAAGCGGTGGAAGATCCGTTTGAGGATCTGCAGACCGAGGAGCTTGCAGAGATTTTGACAATTGAAAGGGCGAAGCCATTGCCCGAGGGGGAGATGATCATTGGGCCGGAATTGAGGCCGGAAGAGCGAGAAATTTTGATTAATGTGTTGCAGGAGAACCGCGATTGCTTTTCGCAGTCACTTGCCGAGATGGGATGCACACATTTAATGCAGGTGGATATCCGCGACAATGGAATCCCCGTGAGGCGAAGGCCCTATAAGGTTAGTGCGGATGACAGGGCGACAATCAAGCAGATTGTAGAGGAGTGGAAGGAAGCGGGGCTAGTAAGGGAAACACAGTCACCTTATGCGAGTCCAGTGCTCTTGGTGCCAAAGGCGAACGGCGAGAAGAGATTGGTGATCGACTTTCGTTTCCTAAACAACCAAACAGAGCGGGTGAACTATCCGATCCCTCAGATCGAGGAACAGTTTTTGACGCTAGCGGGTAACAAGTTATTCACGACTTTGGATTTGGCAAATGGATATCTGCAAATTCCATTGACTGAGGCGGCGAAGCAGAAGACAGCGTTTATCACCCCCGACACGACAGGCGAGTTCGAGCGATTGTGTTTTGGGCTAACAAATGCGCCCTACGAGTTCTGTCGGATGATGAATGAGGTATTCGGTGAGTTGAACGGGCGCGAGATAGTATACTATCTAGATGACATTTTGATTCCGGCGGCGAATTTCGAAATGTTTGTTGAGCGGTTGAAGAAAGTATTGGTGCGGGTGAGGAGTGCGGGTTTAACATTGAAACTAACGAAATGCCGATTTGCGATGCCGAGCGTCGAATTTTTGGGCTTCAGCGTGGGCGAGAAGGGCATTCAACCGGGAGTGCCAAAAACGCGGGCGATCGAGGAGTTTCCACCACCTAGGAATGAGCACGAGGTGCGCAGATTTCTTGGGCTGACGGGATACTTCCGTAAGTTTATTCCGAACTATGCGCGGAAAGTGCGGGCGATTAGCGACTTAACGCGTAAGGACAAGGCCTTTGTGTGGGGCGAGCGTGAGAACAGTTTGTTTGAGGACTTGAAGCGCGAATTAGTTGGGCGACCAGTATTACGTACGTTCGACGAGCGAGCGCAAACCGAGCTACATACTGACGCGAGCGCGGAAGGATTAGCGGGTATGCTATTACAGCGCGATAATGAAGGCGAGTTGCGTTTGGTGCATTGCGTGTCTAAAAAGACAACTGACGCCGAGAGAAATTACCACTCGAGCCGACTCGAGTTACTCGCGGTGGTCTGGTGCGTTGAGAGACTACGAACGTATTTGTTGGGCGTAGAGTTTATTATAGTGACGGACTGTCAGGCGTTGATCTATCTCAACGAGAAGAAGGCGTTGAAACCACAGATCGCGCGGTGGTATAGTCTTCTCATGGAGTATCGTTTCACGATTCGACATCGTGCGGGCGTGCGAATGGCGCATGTGGACGCTCTTAGTCGGGCACCCGTGGAAAACGCGAGAGATACTATAGACGAGTGCGCGCAAAGACTTGATGTGTTTCAGGTAGTTCGTGTGGAGGAAGTGGACTTAATCCAGCGCGATGATCCACGACTGCGAGAGCTAGTGGAGCTTCTTCAGCGACCCCAAGAAGAGCTCACGAGAGGCGAGAAGAATCGAGTTGTCAACTATCAACTCGATGAGGGGCGACTGGTGAGACAGGTGACGGTGAACGGCGAGCAGCGCGTGCTCTACGTCATTCCGTCATCAATGAGGAAGTCAGTGGTGGTCCAGTACCACAACTGTATGGGACATTTTGCGGAAGAGAGGACGGTGGCCAAGATTCTGCGGAAGTTCTGGTTTCCGTCGATGAGGGCGTATGTGAGGCGACACATCCGAGGGTGTATGGAGTGTTTGTGGGGAAAGACCCCGGGCGGAAGGCGTGCGGGATTATTAAATCCAATTCCCCCTACCCTTAGACCCTTCCAGCGTGTCCATATCGATCATTTGGGTCCTTTTCCCCGGAGTATGCGTGGAAATTCGTATTTGTTGATTATAACGGATTCTTTTTCCAAATACTCAAGGTTGTATGCGGTGCGAGGAACAACGGCGAGGGAGTCTGTGCAGATTCTGCAGGACTATTTCCATGAGTATGGTAACCCTGACATGGTGGTGAGCGATAGAGGGACGGCGTTCACGGCAGTGGAGTTCGAGGAGTTCTGCCAGCGAGAGGGCGTACACCACACACTCATCGCAACCCATCGCGCACAGGGAAACGGTCAGGTCGAGCGAGTAAACCGGACTGTGGTCCCGGTAATTTTGGCGTCCCTTGAGCAGGAGACCGAATGGGACAGGCGAATTCGCGAGGTGGAGCGAGACATAAACCGTAGCGAGAACAAGACAACGGGGCGAACACCTTTCGAGGTACTGTTTGGATTCCATCCAACGGCGTCGGACAACCGACTAATGAGGGTGACGAAGAGGGACCGTCCAAGGCGAGACCCCAGCGAGATTCACGACGAGGTGCGGCGGTCAATCGAGGCGAGTCAGGCGAAGACGAAGGCGTACTACGACAAGACGCGATTTCGAGGCGTTGCCTACGAGGTGGGCAACATCGTGGTGCTGAAGAAACCACCTGTGGCGACTGGGGAATCCACGAAACTCCAACCAGCGTACAGAGGGCCGCTAGTCATCGTCGAGGTGCTTCCAGCGGACACTTACAGAGTGCGAACGCTAAATGAAGCAGAGGGCGGGCGAATCTACGAGACAACGGCGCACGTCTCGCAGATAAAACTGTACAAGAACGCGACAGAGAATGATCCAGTGGAGGGCGAGACGTTCGAGGACGAGTTTGACGTGGAGGAGGTGCTGACAGATAGCGATGCGACCGATGATGAGAAGTTAGATGGAGAGGACGAGGATGTGCAAGGGCGGGAGGAGAGCGACGCGGAATTCGAGCCAGAGGCGGAGAATTCGTCGAGCGGCGACGAGTTGGAAGGCGTTCCTGATGCGAGCAGACCCGAGCGTAGGCGACAGAAACCGGGCTGGATGAAAGATTTCGTCTAACCGCGAGGACGCGGTTTAATTCAGGATGGACGAGTGTTATAAATGTTATAAATGTAAATTGTATGAGTGGTTGTATAGCGTGAATTTAGATTTAAGAGGCGCGAGCTGAGAGCGCAAAGGAGAGGTTTGACAGGTTGGCGGGGAAGAAGGGAGAACGGCGGGAGGAGGAGGCGTCTGGGCCGCTTTAGCAACGAGCAAGCGTGGTGAGCGGGAGTGTGCGAGCGAGGAGAGACTGAAGCGAGGTGAGCGAAGAGAAGTTATCGAAGTTATTGAGGGAGTTTAGCGCGTTGAGCGGGAGTGTGAGCGAGTAGTGTGAGTACGGTGTATTGTTATTCTTAAATAAAGACGAGGCGAGTTGTTGTTAACGATTACTCTGGTGATATTCTTCTGACCCGCGACGTCCTGACAAAACGTGATTATAACACATTCATATTAAAAATTTACATTTAAAACCTTTTTGTTTATATTATTCACACTCATATGCAAGTTTATTCGTTGTGTAAGATAAAAAACAATTAAAACAATCAATATTATTATTTATATACATAAAGTCAAAGTCTCTAATTTGTAGAGCACATCTATTTCATTTCTAACAAGGTTTTCGTGGTAGTAATTACTGGAATAATCTATATTCCATATGAATAGTTTTTCTACTCACAGAATCTGAAACAATTCTGAGAATTCTAGAAAAATAATTATTCGCAAGGAGAAACAGTTCACTTCTTGGTCAATTATATTTTTGATGAGATATTAATTGTTTGATACAAAACTAATTCATTTTTCCATAGTTCATTGATTTTAAGAACAAAAAATTATTACTTAGATAAAAATATATTAATGTTGACAAATCAATTGTTTCATACAAAATTAATTAGTTTTCCCATATTTCATTGCACTTTCCACTGGAAAGTACAAAAGAAAATGCTCAGGTAACGTGTAATGTTTATAATTTCTTTGAGGAAAAAGGGATCAGGTCAAACATTCACTACACAGGAAAATGAGTTGATCCCATGCTTATACTTTATATTTATTATTTAAAATTAAAAAAAATAGTTGGATTGTATTATTTCAAAGTACAACTCGATTTTGCCAAAACCTGCAATTAAAGTATTTTTGAACTTCTAAAATTGAATAGAAAATGTAGTAATAACTCATGCTTTTTTAAGCTTAAATGATTTTATTCCTGTATCACACAAAAATGCAGGTACTTATTTTAATAAAGCATTTACAGTCATCGTGATCATAGTAAATAGACCAAAATAATGGAACTATTTTTTGCTAAATTATACTGTATGTCTCAGGTGACCACGTATCATACGAATTTACGTGTAAAATTTGTATTGTTAATTTTTATCTCATACATGTTTGTATGTTTGGTTTTCAATCAAATACTAAGGTATTATGGTGTGCTCAATTCAATAAAGTTACATATTTTAATAATATATTATTGTATAAAAAGGTAATTTTGTATGTCTAATATTCAATAAAATTGTTATTTAATAATTGTAGCAGTAGCTTATCATTAAGTAATATAGGTAATGTAAATATAATATATATTTTCGTAAATTGTGCTTAGTTTTTTTTAAATTTAAAATCAATTAGGAGTATTTGAGTTGCTATTTTATATTATTATGTAATATAATTTTTATTATTTTAGAAATTTTTGAAATATTTTTTAATATACCAGCTATTTCTTTTAAACAAATATCTTTCTTTCTATTTAAAAACTGTAAAGATATCCTATATTAAATACCCTAAAAATTAAACTTTATATAGGAATAAATAAAATTTGGTTTGGTTCATAAAGATAGAACTAATCATTTAAATTACATAATGCGGATAATAATCATATAAGAAAACAAATTTTTCTATAAATTTAGATTATAATCGTGTATCATATATACATACATCAGCAAACTAAATCATTTCAGGCATTAAATAAACTGCAGTAATTTATTATAGATTACCACATAGTAACGGTCGCAACCATCATCATGATTAAATCGATTAAATTTAAAATGAATACATTTTGAAAATAATTGGTACAGAAAAGAGAATGTAATTAATGTAATGTATTAATTTCACACATATATGGAAGTCAATAAAAATATATTGCTTTTTTAAATATTTTTTAATACTACTTTATAGCTACCCTGAGTTTTGTGTTTACAATAAGGGAAGCATGTTTTATTAAACATTATTCATTATTTACCTCAGACTTTGGTGTAAAGACACAATGATTGACATTATTCTCAACTTCATTAATTTTCAGATGCTTATAAAAGTCAATAGCTAGGACAGATTATATAAACGAAAAAATATTACTATTAACCGATAGTTTTGTAGATTTTATAGAAAAGATAACGTTCTTAATTTTAAACTGTATGAATTGGTTTGATATATAAATTACACATAAAATATAATACCCATTATTTTTACTAAAATATGTGTATGTTATAAAAAAGTAAAAAACTATTTGCTTTTTTAATTCCATCAATATCATATCAAAATTATCACCAGTAAAGAGTTATGTAAATAAATAATCTTCATCTGGGTTTTTATGATACATCCTTATATCCTATTGCACCATCATAAGCATTTAAATAGCTTAAATTAGATAGTTTGGTATTATTTTTGATGTTATTCATTGCAACAGTATAATTAAAAAAATAAATATCTGATTTTTCACATTTAAGTATAGAAACTACTGCTACTAATGATTGGGTAAATAATTGAAATTTCATCAACTGCAGTACACTTGCAACTCACCATTCAATCTTCGTTGATATCTATTGTTTCAGTGTCATCTGTGAATAAAATATAATATTATGTGTTCCAAAATTGAATATTTTTGTAGTCACTATGTCCACAGGGAAGTGGGCAACATTCCTTCAACTGTTCCAGATGCTGGTGTTAAATTTTCTTGACAGAGGAAATTCAAAGGTAGTAATACTAGATTACCCTAAAATTATTAGACATTATTAATAAAAAATCGTCTTGGTTGTAAATACAATTAATGAGTATGCCATTAAAATATGAACATATATATAAATCTTGTAATAACTCTCGACACTTTCAAATAATTAAATGCAATTGTAAATAATATAGGTTAAATAATTAAAAAATGTTAATCAGAAATTGTTCCTCGCCTTGAAGATGTTAATTTAATCAAGGATATAAAATAATTAAGTTTTTTTTAAATCACACTAGTATGGAAAGAAATTATCTGCAAACATAAACTGATAACAATATATCAGTTGTGTTTATTAAATAAAATAATTGATAATGAAATTTTAAACACTCACTTCTATACTCTTTAGCATTTGTTCAGATCTAGTAAGCTCCGTCATGTATAGGGGCTTTTCACTGATACATTCCTTCAGTTCAGTGAAAGTTTCCACTCTGTCAGTTGGTATACAGTGAAAGACTTTATCATAAAATTCAGTGTTTAATTGTGCTGTAGACAACCATACATCTTTGTAGAAGTTTTCAGAAACTGGGTCATTTACGTCCACGTCTATTCTCTCATGCTCCCGCCCAATTAATCCGAGGTGTTCTTTGAATATGTGCCTTCTCAAAGAACCAGCATATTTTCCTGATGGAAAGGACTGTCCATTCATTATTCCATCATCAAATTCTTGGTCCTATATAACAATATTAATTGATATTACAATCTATTTATTTCTTAATTAAGATCTAATCTTTATATACAACACATAAAGAAGTAGAAATATTATTATTTTAACATTAAATAAAAAATTCGGTTGCGGCCACGAACTACTTGCAGCAACGTTGGTTCGGGGTAATAGTTGGATGGGTGACCGGTACCATTTACCATTGGGATACAATTAATGGTGCTTTAGTGTGACGGGGGCGATCCTTTAAAGTAACAAGCTCATTTACACACGAACAAATACACAAATCACACAGCGGAATGGCCACATGGTCGATAGCCAAACACTATTACTACTACTATAAAAATGCATAACCTGTACGAAATTTAAGAAAATATTATATTTAATTAATCATGGTTTAAATAATGAATAAATTAATTCTTTGTGGTACTGCATCATCCTCATTCACCGAGGATTGAGTACTACATAATCATCACTCTCAGTGACATTTGTTTGTGTTCAAAATACTATTCTATCTTCATTGGACTTACAAATTAATAAAGAAACATCAGATCTATTACCGCTAATGCATTTTTTATTTCTACTTTATTCATTTCTTAAGTATATGGTGTATAATGTTGATTGATGAGTTACGTGGAGATATAATAATATTAAATAAAATAACTTTTAATAACTTTCTCCCCAGTTTATTTTAGGCGGTAAGGCGCGTTTCATCTAATGGGATAGGACTTTCTGGGGGTTTCTCATGTTTACCTTTTGATTTATTTTTGTTTTAATCATTCCTAATAATACATTGTTAAGGGGGCTTAAATCGAAATTTAGCAATTGCGGTTTAAATTTCTTCATCTCTATTGCTTCTAACATGTTTAAGTTTGTACTTGTTGAGAGTTTTAATAAGTTGACATTATTAATTGTAAATTTATGTCTGGTTTTAATTGAATGATCCGCAATTGCTGATTTTTCTTCATTAAAACATTAAAAGATTTTAAATGGTACATATGTTCTTTGAACCTTGAATTAATATTTCTCTGTGTTGGCAGTATATATATATATATATATATATATATATTGGTGCGGATAGTTTAGCGAAGATTATTTTTGTACATTGTCAATGTTCGGCTTTAATCTTCGAATTTGCAAGTTTTGATGGTTCTGAAAACTGCAGTTCCCCATCGAACACCGCCTGAAGAAGACCAATGCGACTTGGTCGAAGCGTTGCAAATCGGTTCTTTTCAGAACCATCAAAACTTGCAAATTCGAAGATTAAAGCCGAACATTGACAATGTACATATATATACAGGGTTATTCACGCTATACGGCACGGAATATTGTGGCCAAAATACGTGACTTTCAAAAAGTTTCACTTTGGGGATATATGGGGGACTATTAGGGCTACTTTTTAAAATTATTTTCATAATATACAGGGTGTCCCAAAAACCCTAAAAGTATTAAAGTTGTGTTTTTTTTAACGAAACACCCTGTATTTTATTGCATTTTTGGATCCGTCTATAAAAATAAGTATGTGTTTTAATAAGGTTTTTATTACATAAACCTTAAGGTTTTTGAATTAATTTGAATTTTGTAAAAATGTAACCTAATTTTCATGTTTCAAATACTTAAAAAATAATTAAGTTATGCATACCAAATTTACACTCAAGTGTAACAAATAGATCATATTTTATTTTCCAAGTATAATAAACTTGACATCTTATGCCGGGTGTAAAAAAATTGGAATTAAACAAATGAGAAATTTAAATGACTATAACTTCATTTATTTAAATGGAACGCTATATTTATTAATTTATCAGAAAATGCACGTTTTAATTACCTTTCGAATGGTATTTAAATCTTAGGTGTTAAGTCTTCTCGTTTTTGCAGAAAACGTCAAAATATTGTTTATTGCACCGTTTTAGTACTTTTTAAGTAAAAATTTTAATGTATCTAGTTTTCTATCGTATTTAAAAACGTCAGATAATTAATTTAGTCTGTTACTTTAGTTTAAAAAGCCTGTCTTTTGTTATAGTTGTGTTATTTTGCGTTTTTGTGTTAGATCGTTAGTAATCGTTATTGTTTGAACATGGTTGTTGTATGTCATAGTAAAAAATGAAAATTTGCACAGATTTTCTTATACTGAGGTTTCTATAACTGACACTTCCAATTTCTTTAAACTGGTTTAATAGTCTCTCAAAAATGGCTGGCTTAGGGTGATTTCTTTCGAGAAACCTTTAAGTATAAACTCGACAAGCCAACAAACATTTTTGATGACATTCTCCAAGCATAAAAATAATGCCAATAACCCCTTCTTTTGAGTAAATCTTCATTTTTTATTAAAAAATACAACAGCGATGTTCAAACAATAACGATTACTAACGATCTAACACAAAAATGCAAAATAAGACAACTATAACAAAAGACAGGCTTTTTAAACTAAAATGACAAACTAAATTAATTATCTGACGTTTTCAAATACCATAGAAAACTAGATACATAAAAATTTTTACTTAAAAAGTACTAAAACGGTGCAATAAACAATATTTTGACGTTTTCTGCAAAAACGAGAAGACTTAACACCTAAGATTTAAATACCATTCGAAAGGTAATTAAAACGTGCATTTGCTGATAAATTAATAAATATAGCGTTCCATTTAAATAAATGAAGTTATAGTCATTTAAAGTTCTCATTTGTTTAATTCCAATTTTTTTACACCCGGCATAAGATGTCAAGTTTATTATACTTGGAAAATAAAATATGATCTATTGTTACATTTCAGTGTAAATTTGGTATGCATAACTTAATTATTTTTTAAGTATTTGAAACATGAAAATTAGTTTACATTTTTACAAAATTCAAATTATTTCAAAAACCTTAAGGTTTATGTAATAAAAACCTTATTAAAACACACACTTATTTTTATCGAAGGATCCAAAAATGCAATAAAATACAGGGTGTTTCATTGAAAAAAACACAACTTTGATACTTTTAGGGTTTTTGGGACACCCTGTATATTATGAAAGTAATTTTAAAAAGTAGCTCTAATAGACCCCCATATATCCCCAAAGTGAAACTTTTTGAAAGTCACGTATTTTGGCCACAATATTCCGTGCCGTATAGCGTGAATAACCCTGTATATATATATATATATATATATATATATATATATATATATATATATATATTATTACAATTAGAGCAATCTTAAGTTTTATTGAACGTTTTTGCTAGATTCCGTTTTAATTTTGAATTGGTGTAGTAAGCGGGTGTCAAATTAAACTTTTTATGCAATTTGTAAAATTTATGGTCGTTGTTAGGTAGGTACAGTAGTCTGCTGTATGTTTTGTCGTTGTTATTTATAATGGATTCCAGTGTGGTGGCCTTGTTGATGGTGATTTTCTGTAGGTATCTATTAACTAACTTATTGATAGTCTTGATGTTATAATTTAATGTTACAATTGTTTTAATAAATTTTAGTTCTTATCTTCTACTTTCTTTTGTTAATGGTATGGTCTCTGAAAATCATGCTATTGAATGTTGACATTTTGTGTTTAAAAGAATTTCAGCCATTGAAGATAAAATAGCTTAAATTCGAAATTGGAAATGTACAACACTAGAAATAACAGCATATGAACAACTCTTAAAGTTAAGCAAAATTACTGCAAAGGTAATATGGGATGAAGCACAAAACAAAATGCACACAGTTATTATTTATAACATAAAGACCATCAATAAGTTAATTAATAGACACCTACACAAAATCACTATCAACAAGGCCACCACACTGGAACCCATTATAAATAACAACCACAAAACATACAGCAACATACTACTGTATTTACCTAACAACGAACATAAATTTAACAAATAGTATAAAAAGTTTAACTTGACAACAAATCAAAATTAAAACAGGCTTAGGAAACACATTCAATAAAAATAACGAACTACTCAAATCGGGTATTTATTCAGTGGGTTGCTCTAATTGTAATCAAATATATATACGGCAAATGCAAAAAAATATTAATACAAGGTTCGAAGAATATATGTACCATTTAAAATCGTTTAACGAAGAAAAATTAGCAATTGCGGATCATTCAATTAAAACCGGACATAAATTTACAATTAATAATGTCAACTTATTAAAACACTCAACAACTACAAACTTAAACATATTAGAAGCAATAGAGATGAAGAAATTTAAACCGCAATTGCTAAATTTCGATTTAAGCCCCCTTAATAATATATTATTAGGAATAATTAAAACAAAAAATACATTAAATGGTAAACATATTTTAAGCCACAATTTTCGATAACGGTCATTCTTGTACAGCTATTCCATATATACCATAAAAGCTGTAGCATTAACAAATAGGTTGTTATTTAAATACGAACCAGATTATTATGCGCACAATTTTTATTTTCAATTTGATCAAATGGTTTTGGTTATTTTAATGCAGACAGCATTTATTTAATTAAATCTGACTGAAGAGCGTAGCAACTATTATAAATATTGATGTTGGTTGTCTTGGATATATTATATGAATATAAATGTGACCTGAAAGTTACATGTACCCATAAAGAGTTAAATTATGAAGTAGGGAAAATAAAAAATTATAATTATTATAATGTGGACAATTCATTTAAAATGCTCTTTACTAACCTCTATAAGTACTGCAATTTCTGAGTCCCTCTTACCAATCAGTGATCTATCATTTATGTTTGCTGAACCACAGATCACAATTTTGTCATCTACTATCATAAGCTTGGAATGAACATAAATTAACTCGGTGATTGGTTCTCCATTCAGTATTGAGTGAGTCCGCAGGCCATAAAATGTTATGTAATCAGTCGGATCTTCGATCCCTGCAGATTTTAATCTATTCAAGAGTGCCTCATTTCCTCTGTAATAAAATTTTAAAGTTATTATTTGGGACAAGACCATTATAAACAATAAAATGATAGATTTCCAAAATTAAACAAATAATACATTAAAGATATCCTATTAGCCATTATATTTTATGATTTTTTATTGTTGTTTTGTATACCTTGAGATGGACGCGTAATTCCAATGTGTGATTGCATGTAGTGATGTACCAGTCGGTCCACCCACTTCACCTTCAAAACCTGGCAGTAAAGGCATTACAACATACACTCGGAATGGAGATTTTTCCCTGTAAAAAAATGCAATTTCTAAATTGTAATAAAAATTGTTTTTCACAAGTTCACATATAAGTAAAAGCTATGACTATGCTAGCTTTCCTAGTTTAAAGATAATAAATTTTGTATTTTAAATAATGAGCATAAATCTTATTGGCCAACATAGAAGAAGTGGAAAGTAATGTCTCGAAGGTGCTAGTAGGTAGCAAAGAGAACTAATAGTGCCCCAAAATTTAAGTTAATTTAATTACCACACTGTATGTATACTTGCAAAATCTCAATATACCTGCAAATATTGCAGTATTACTTTGGAATAATAGTAAAATACTATCATTAACTATAAGAAGAAGAAAGTTTATTATACAATAACGTTGCATATATCTACTATTATAGAATGCAAATGGCATTAAACAGACTTAAACATAAGCTTTTACATAATCTAATAAATATTAATTAAAATAATATACAGGATTTTTTTATTACTTACTTATGGGCTCTCATAATTCTTTTGAATAAAGTTTCAGCTATTAAATTTTTCGTGTTATGATTGGATTGTGGCAGTGAGATGAAAAATTGATTTTCTATATAAATGTAATGTTGAGATCTTGATATGGCGTGAATATAGCCTTCATGAATACTTTGCTCAACTGTATCTGGCTCCATAAAACCACACGACCATGTACTAGCACTCCTTAATACCTGAAATGTGTAAATATTAATTTCGATGTATAAAAAAGAGAACGTATATAATACCTGACAAGTTACTTTGTGTGTATCCAATTCAGCTTTTACTCTTTCATCGAGAGTATTATAGGATTTTGGCAAGAGATATGGATATGATTTGCTGATTCTAGCTTTTTCTAGTTTAGTCGCATTCCACCTTTGAATAAAATGCCTTGCTACATCTCTAGCACTTGCTCCTTGAACAAATACACCTACATCATGCCAAGGCATTCTTGGAGTACTCACCCTTAAATACAGATCAAATATTTCATTTATAATTAAATTATTACGCCTAAATATACCTAAATACAATTAATTATCCTCAATTTTATTAAAATATCTTTTTATAAAATAATGTCCTGACCAGGTCACAATTGAAGAATTTTATAATATTTATTTAAAATTAATGTTAATTCTTGCAAAATGTTAAATAGAAATATTTTTATGATTAAGCACAAATTTTAATACTGTACTGAGACACTGTTTTTAAACAGAAACAATGCTCTATTTAAAAAGTGTTACTCATAACACTTTTAATGGCAATGTTTTTGAAAAATACATTCTTTAGCAAAACAAAATGGGCAAAGACTTTATTTTTCAAATATTGAATAGGCAAGGCCGTTACTTGTTGAAACTGCTTTATAATAATAATATAAATTATATGAAAATTCACATAGTTATTCAATATTATAATTACCTATCAATAAAATCTATGAACGGGACATCCAAATTAGTAAAATCCTTAACAATAAAATTACAGTAATCCTTTCCAATCCAATACTTGGCTGAGCCACTAAGATCGAGAACACTGGATACCTTCCTCTTATCTCTTTTTATATCAGGATGTAGCTGCAGTGGCTTTACTTCAGCCTCCCCTTGCGAATACACCATGTTCAATAATTCCTTTCCTTTTTGCTTAACGTTTTTAGTAATGTTGGCCAGGGGATTTTTCCTCTCCATCTCTGGAGTATTTAATTTCAAATGCTCACCGGGTGAACAGGGCATTAAGAGATCGTCGCCCGGTTGCAGCTGAGGTAAACTCTCTGTCGATGAAGAGTCCGCTTTCTCCGAACCTTCATCCACGACAACCTCAGGGTTTTGTAAGTAGTGAGGCTTTGGTAAGGGATAGAACGAGTCACCTCCAGGCACACTTGATGTTTTTTTCTTGAGCGTGGAGATATCGATGTTATTTGGAGTTACACTACCTAAGTCTGTAAGCCTGTAAAATCACATAAAATATTGTAATAATTTAAAAATGATGCAATAGAATTTTTGTTAAATTGAATTATAGTGATATTAAAGTTATTACCATGATCGCAACTATTATATTCAATAAATATTTATATTCAAGTAGGATGTATTAGATAATTTTCACTCTTCTGCTTAATCAAATTTTGGGAATGATCATTTAGTAATTTAGTATCAACTATCTAGTTAAATATATTTAAAATAGGATGTTCTAGGGTTTTTTAATCATTAGAATATGAATTAATTGATAATTAATTCTATTATTAACTTCACATACTTAGAAAAGAGCTTGAATCAAAGACACTTTACATCAATATTTTATTTGATTTGTTTAATTTTTTTATCATTTTTATTAATTGAATATCATAATAAGTCTTACCTGTGTTCATAATCATCCCACCTTCCATAGCATAAGTCGATTCCACCAACAAATGCATAAGTCTGATCAACAACAACAATCTTTTCATGATGTGCCCAGAAGAAAACTCCAACTTTTGCATGATCTGGATGCCTCAGCACCTTAATATTTTCATGTAGACTAGATAACTTTTGTTTGCTGTAATAACTGTTTAAACCCAGCGCCATCTCGAATTCCTTGTACAGTAACACAAATATCCGTACGCCCGACTTCTACAACACAATAATCTGATGGTTAATAATACAATATGCAATACAGGCCTTTGTTAAAAATGGATGAAAAGTGTTACTAACTGCTTTCCTTTCCAACAACTTATCTAGCCGCCAGAAATCTGCTTCGATTGCTGGACGTTTTAAGTAGATTTCAGGACTGAGCCACCAATCAGCAATGAATATTTCTTCTTGGGCACCCTCCATGGCATCTGCCACTGCAGACATGTAAGAAGCGCCGTCTACGAACCACGCGGCATCTATGTTGTTTCTGATGGGAGCAAATGAGTGGTGTGGGTTGGGCTGGGTAAAATCCTTCGCTGAAATATTTAAAAGTATTTTAAAAGGAAGTAATATTTGTTGAAATCAGTAATGTATGTTGAATACAATAGTGAGAGTAAAGCATCGTTACTATTAAAAAATATACTTTTATGAATATATGATGTATTTTAGAGCAGACAGATCTATCTATAAATCACACGCACTAAAACCACATTGTTTGTTTATGTATAATTTAAATGTAATTGTTGAAGTCCAAATAGAGATTATTATAACAATATTATGCACTCTTTAATCAAAAGTTATGCACAAGTAATATTAAATTCAAAAATACCAATTTATTTTCTAATTTAATTAAATCAATAATTTATGAAATTATGTTATTGTTACTAATAAATTGAGCCTGTTATAAATTGATGGAACTTCATCTATTTAAAAGAATAAAATAATTACCATAATTTGAACAGATATCTTTCAGTGTATCTAACCATGATTTCCTTTGACTTCTTGTTGTACATTTTAAAACAATTTGACGGCTTAAGGTTTGAATTTGGAGGCCTTTATTTAAACCAGTGTTATACATTCCTGAGGCTACTTCGAATCCTTGGTCGAACAATACCACACAGTTTACCATTCCTGTTTTTGGATCGATATATCCGAAACATGTGTCTTTCACGAAAAACCAACGAGATCGCCATGACGCGCACAGCACATCATTGCAAATATGTTTACATCTGCGAAAACAATTGAGTGTTAGTACTTATCAAGAAATGACCATTTCAAATTTCAAATTGAGTGATATTCATTTACATCTACTGCTAACGCCTTACTAATATTTCTCTCTATATATACCAAGGAAACAAATAATGTATTGTAATTTTCTAATGATTTAAATTGTAGCTTTAATTAGAATATTGTTTGAATAACTTGTCTTTAATTAATAATGATATGCCAATAAAGGTCTTTTTTTTTTTAATTAATAACTAATTATACAGGGTGACTGACGAAAAACCTTTGGTGCTGTATCTCGCTTATTTTTGATCCGATTTGAATAAATAAAACATCAAATTAAATGATTTTTAAAAGACTTTAATATGAACTGTACTGATATTTTTTCTTGCATCCTGTTTTTGACAAAAGACGATCAACTTTTTTTTTTCAAATTGCACTGTATATATATTTTGTACTGATCCGCAAGGAGATTTTTTTCTGAATCTAAATTTGTAAACGATTTTATCCATTCATCAAACCAAAGTCGAGAAATTGAGGATTAAAAAAAAAATTAAAAATCAAATACCCATAGTAAACAATATACAGAGCCTATTCCAAATGTCAAAAGTGACAGTGTCAGTCATTGGTACAATACTGCAATGATTTTTAATAATTTCATAATAAAAATGTTGCAAGATTTCAAAAACTGAAAAACGATTTTGTGTTTGAAATATTGCAACATTTTAATTTGAAATAATTAAAAATCGTTGCAGTATTGTATCAATGGCTGTCACTGTCACTTTTGACATTTAAAATAGGGCCTGTATATTGTTTACAATGGATACTTGACTTTTTATTTATTTTTTTAATCCTCAATTTCTCGACTTAAGTTTGATGTATGGATAAATTTGTCTACAATTTTATATTCAGAAAAGAAATCTCCTTGCGAACCAATAAAAATATATATACAGTGCAATTAAAAAAAAAAATGTTGATCGTATTTTGTCAAAAACTGGGTGCGAGAAAAAATAACAGTTCAGATCCTATTAAAGTCTTTTAAAAATGGTTTAATTTGATGTTTTATTTATTAAAATCGGATAAAAAATAAGCGAGATACAGCACCAAAGGTTTTTCGTCAGTCACCCTGTATACCTATTAAAAATACTGTAAGTAAGAGATTAAAACACATGTTTTTAGATTTAGATTGTATTTGATTCTCAACTATTCATAAATTTCATTATTTTTTCTGCATTTTAACATCTTAACATTTTTTTATTATAATTAAGAAGAAACTTCTTCACCTGAAGAGACCACAGTGTAGCGAAACAATTGCTACGGGTTTATTAAGCAATAATTTATTTTTGAAAATAAAATAGTGTTTTTACTTTAACGTTTAAAATGTGAAGATGATTTTTTAATAAATAACAACATCATTATTAATATTTTGCAAGTTTGTATGGTTTTGTATATTCAATATCAGGGAAGTGTTTTGTTGTTTTAACAAGAGAATAATAGTCTTTGTAATCTTAGTAAGACTAATATAGTAAATTTAGGAATTAGATAATTTTATTTTTATTTATTTATAAATATTTACCTTAAACAACATGTTCCAGAACAAAATCCAAAACAATTGCACCCACTTTGGCCTGGCTGTATACTGCCAGTACGCTTTTTTACTAATCCCTCTTTACCTTTTATCCCGAGATCATATATGAACGATAATTGTGATACTTCTAAAAATTCTATCTGAAATGTGTTTATATTTACATATAAAATATGAATAAAAAAGGAATATGATGACTAAATAGATATTTCATATTTATACTAATAATAATAAGCATGATTGGTCAACTATTTTGTTAAAGTAAGAAACATATTGTTTTACTTACTGTGGCAGGATGATATCGATATATACTTATGGCTAATAAATTTGATAAATACTCCTCCAATTGTTTTTTCCTAGAGTCCATATGTTCATGCAGTATTAAAACTTCTGGTTTCTTTGGGAACCTGATATGTAAACAAAAATAAGTTAGTATATGTCATACATCAAATTAATTCAATATCAATTATACAGATGTAATTTGTTGTTAATGTAAGAAATCAAAACAATTATTGTTGGTAATTATTGTAACAATTGGTTGACACTGTAGGCGTTTACTAAAAATTATAATTATTTTATAAATCAAAATTTATTATTGAACTAATTTATTTCCTGTGATCTAAGAGAGTACTATAAAAATCAGTGGCAAATAATTAAATATGCCACAGATTTTTAAATTATATTAAAGAGGAGTGGAGTAAAATTGTAAAAGGAATAAGATAGCAATCTCCTTAAATTTATACTAATATAAATTAAATACACAAGCTATGAGTGCATACATCTTTATTAAGTAATTATGTAGTAATCAGCCTATTTGTTATACATAAATAAAGGAAATTTCTTATATGTTTGGTACGTATACAAACTTGAGATGTTGGTGACATCATTTTTCAAGAAAGTTTTGTGTCTTGGGTGCTTATTTTTTATATATATGAAGAACACTGCTTAAAGTTTACGATAAATAAATTAATGTCTTTCTATTCTTTCAGATTTACTGTGAAAAGCACTACTCCTCTCTTGCCCTGAAAATATTGGCACGGGGTTAAATTAGGAGCAAGGCCACAGTTGCATATGGTTTACATTTATTCACAGAACAGAAGAAGTATATGAACAGTGGCTTACTGATTGTCTCAAGCCTATTGAAAATTGGGTTTGGATTGTCAAGAAATAATGGTTTAAGATGGTTATACAGTTTATTAAAGCTAATATATTGCTGGAGAATATTTGTTTTTAGGTTACAAAAAAAGAAAGTTATCATTAATAAAACCACAAGAGGTAAAGAGAAATGACCCACAAATGATTTTGGAATCCCTTTGAAATCCATCAATATTTAACCCTATTAAAAAAAAACAGTTCTTCCAGAATTTGGAATTTGGATGACACTGATTTTTGCACTGATCCTTCCAAAACCAAGGCTGTTTGTGATAAGAATATGCCCAGAAATCAAAATATGAGTGCCCCTGGAAAAGAAAATATAACATTTCTTCTAGCAGATTCTGCATACAAATAAATGAATGAAGGGTGTAGGGAAATTGGCTTAAGCTACTAAGCTATTCAGCCACGAACGTGTGTTTGTATAAATTGTTCAAATTATATTTAGACTAATACGCCTAATAATATTAATTGTTATTAATAACAAGTATGATAATTCTACCCATATTAATATTATACTATTAGATAAAGCTTGTGAAGCTAATGTTACAATTTTAAATATACCGGCCAAAAAAACCCATGTGCTTCAATCCATCTAAGTGTCTTTAAATCATTGAAAACTTAATGGAATCAAAAGTTAGTGGCAATACAGAGAAAAAGTATTGAAGTGAAGCTCCTAAAAAACAGTTCTCTGTGATGGGTGGCAAAATTTGGCGTGATTTAAATCCCTCGGGGGTGGAGACCAGGACGAAGAAGGAGAATGGCTAAAATCCACCCAGTAGGCAAACCGGTCAAAATCATGGTGGAGACCAAACTCCTGCAGCTCAATACTGGGGAAACTTAAGAGGGGGCTTGGGTTACTGGACCTGAGTCGGCCATATGTTACGAAAAGCCTTGCCGAGAATATAGTCCCATAACTAAAAAATGGGACGGACGGGGAGGAGGTGAGGAAGAAAATTGACTCCATCATAGCGGAAGAAAGGGCCATGATTACTAGGGGGAGTAGAGCGGTGGCCGAGGTCAAGATTGCCGACCAGGAGACTACAGGGTGGAAATTATGGAGGCGCTGGAGGGCGCACTGGGGAGCAAGGGAAAATGGAAATTAAGTGGATCTGCAACTATGGAGCGGAATTGAGAATCGCGCTGGTTGAGGGCCCCAGGGATCTCATCATAAAACTCATTGAGAGGGGAACAGTGAGGGTAGGTTGGTCTTGCTACAAGGTCCAGCCACGCTTGGATGCAAAAAGTATGGGCATAAAGCGGGCAAATGCGAGGATGCAAGGACGACGGGGGGCAGAGGGACTGGAGGGGCCCAGGAGACCAGAACCACAGCATTACGAGGCGCACACCAGGGAGCGGGCTTGGCGATGACATCTGGGTACCAGAAGTATACATTGAGGAGGTCCAGATTAAACTGAATAGCCCACCCCCTAGAGGCCAAGCTGATGGAAACGGAAATTACCCTAGTGAGCGAAACAAATGCGTTGAGGGTTAAGAGCGGCGGATGGTACTTGGACACTTGGACACTGAGGAAGGCGGCCATAAGGAAGAGATTGCCAGCGAGTACAGAAGCCCGGAGAGGGGCGTTGTGTGGGTGAAGGTGGGAAAGATAACATATCTTTCCTGCTATGCATCCCCAAGCAGGACCAAAGAGAATTTCACCTGATGGCTGGCTGTCCTAGAGAGCTGGGTGAGAGCAGAACTGGTGATCGAGGGCGAACCAAGGAACAACAGGAGGGGGGAATTGCTACTTGACAGCATAGTCCTCCTGAACCTGGAGGTGGGTAATCTGGGGGATGAACCCACGCTGGTAGGCTCAATCGCGAGGTCAATTGACGTTACCCTGGTCTCGGCGGGTGTCTGGGAGGCTATAAGAGTTGAGGTTAGGGCAGGTAGAGTCGCTGAGCGATCACAGATACATCCACTTCAGTGTGCTCGTAGACAAGAGGATGCCGGTGGTCAGAAGGAAAGTCCAGAGGTGGGACATCAGGAAACTTAATCCTGACAAGCTGCAGGACTGCGAGAGTGGGAGGGGCAGGCCAGCAAGGGGGCGGAGCGACCAGAGGGGGGCCTGGACGATGGGGGAGGCTCCCAGGCCAGAAGAGTTATTCGCTAAGCTATTTAGAACAAGGCATTTATTATAGAAGTGGAGTCAACTCAGCCAAGCTCGCAGTTCCTCACGGAGGGGAGAGTACCGGCTATGTATAGAAAGGCGAGGCTAATGCAGCCCACCAAGAAGGGGAAGTCCAGGAGGGAACCGGGAGGGTATAGGTCAGTCTGCCTCATTGATGGGGAGGCCAAAGTGCTCGAGAGGTTCCTCGTCCAATGAACAAGATTAGCGATCGAGGAAAACAGAGGACTATCCCAGAGGCTTTACGGATATCGTAGACAGGTCCACGGTAGACGCCCTGTTGAAAATGAGGAGACTAGTCGAGGAGCGAAATAGTGAACCCCTTAGGAAGGTAGGGGGTATCGAAAGTCCTATACAACGCGCCAGCGTGGGTCAAGGCGCTACGTATGGGTGCCCTCAGAGTTATTAGAGGCTACAGCACTATATTAACGGATGCGGCAGAGGTGTTGGCGTCCTCCCCTCCAGCGGATCACCAGCCTGCCGTAAGGGCGAGGGTATTCTGGGCGCGGAAAGAGGGGATACCTAAGTCGGGGCTAAAACGGAGGCGAAAGTCCAGGGGGAATGGCAGAGGAGGTCTGATTCCAAGGGCGGAGCCATGGGTTAGCAGGGACCAGGGAGAGCTGGAGAACTTCATTACAAAGTTCATAACCGGAGGTGGCTACTTCACGAAATGTTGTGGCGGATCGGCAAGCTGGAGAGTACGGAGTGCCGGTGTTGCCCGGCTAACTGTGATAATGCGAAGCACACGCTGTTTGTATGCCCGAGATGGAACATTGGGGAAAGTCCAGGAGGCCACGCTTATCGGGCGAATGACCGACACTGAGGACTGTTGGGTGACCGTGGCAAGGTTCTCCAAAGCAATCTTGACAGAGGTCAGGAGGGACTAGGTTAAACAGTGTTGTAATTATGTAACTTTTTTTATGTAATAAATAATGTAATAAAGAGGCAAGAGTTCCGAGTGAAGTGCACAGTTCCGCCGGAGCTCCGGAGTTCAGGGAACACTGTTGTTCGTACGCGGCCAACACGTCCTCGAGAAAAAAAAATCCCAAAAGCTAGTTTCAGGAAAACAGGTATCTATCCGTTTTTAAACTCATGTGTAATGCTATAACCTTAAAACAATAAACCCCAAGACCCTACTGAAATTAATAGATAACAATTTATCATTGAAACATGTTGCTAGTTATCCACTAAATATATTGATTCTTCCATTCCTGATAAGGAAACTCTGTTCTTAATTTAAGAAAGATCTGCTAGGAATAATTAATTTCTCACTTAAACTATCGTCAAACATATTTGTATTGATTTAAAAAGAAGTGAAACAAAACCAAGATTTTTAATTAACAGTCAAATTTGAACAACTATTAATGGAAAAAGTAATGACAACAATAATCCAAATTTTCAAAACAAAATACGAGTTTTTATTGGCTTAGAGAAAATTCCATCAATTTATAAAAACACCGAGCACCTGATAACCTAAGCACACTCTGTAATTATGATTTTATAATATAGTAAAGATAAAAAGGGTGGATTCATTATATAGCTTGTATGGAATGGTTGTATACAATATGAAATAAAGAGGCAATAAGAGTATAAAAGATGCTTTGATGAAGTGTAAAATTCATATGTCTTAAAAATGTTAAATATTTTTATTCACTTCTTTACCAAATTTGGCACTTATTATGAGTATTAAGCTAGTTTAAGGTTCCCTTGTTTTAATAATCTTCTTTTTCTATGCAAGTAAAAACCGTTATAATTTAAAAAACGTGTATCTTCTAAACCAGGGGTGTTCAAACTTCGGTCCGCCAGTGTCATCAATCCGCCCCGCGACATCGAATTTGGCAAGCGTATGCTCACTTAGAGCGCGTACTGGACGACAAGTCAAGAAATTATAGATAATGGCAGGTCCGAGTAGCAGAGAGCCAGCCCGAAGTAACGCTGGTGAGCGAGCCCAACGCGTCCAGGGTCAAGGGATACTGGATCACAGACGAGCCAGGAGGAGACGTCGCGATCGGCCTGGGTCCCAGGGCCAGGCGCCTGATAACAGCGGTCGGCAGCGGAGGCAAG